>LR991061.1:21309057-21383342 GCA_905163555.1 Notocelia uddmanniana | reverse complement strand
TTCGTCAATCGCTAATCCTTTACATAAAAAGTTAACTTAGTTAAACGTTAAAGCGTTACATTTTCAAAGAGCTAACGGAAGTTAACGTCAATCGTTAATCCTTTACGCGTTATTGAAATTATATTTTTAAACGACTTCAAGATTTCAAAAGAGGAGGTTGTCAATTCGGTTGTATGTTTTTTTTTTTAATGTTTGTTACTCCATAACTCCGCCATTTCTTAACCGATTTGGAAAATTCTTTTTTTGTTTGTAAGTATTTATATCCAAGTTGGTCCCGTTTTTGTCAAAAGGCAGTTCTGATGATGGGATCCATGAGGAATTGAGGGAACTCCTCAAATCTTTAAGGCAAACATATAGAGATTTTTGTGTTTTTATCAACAAGTTAAGCATTTGCATCCAAAAATGTGACATTGGATGAAGTGGAACTGCTGATGATGATCAGAACAGAACTCTTCAACGACGAAAAGTTCACGTTTGGTGATTTGTCCTCCTAGCTGTGTTTGTAAAGCAAGTTCTATTTTCACGATTGATTTTTGTCATGCTCGAGTTCTGATGATGGGATCCATTAGGAATCAAGGGAACTCCTCAAATGTGAAAGGCACACAAATAGTGATTTTAGTATTTTCATGAATCAAGCATTTTCATTTGTAAAAGTGACATTTGATGAAGTGGAACTGCTGATGATGATCAGAACGGAACTCTTCATCGAAGCGTAGTTCACGTTTGGCGATTTGTTCTCTTCGTTTTGTTTGTCAAGCAAGCAAGGTTTTTCCATGATTCCATGAGGAATTGAGGGTACTTAGTCTTCTACCATTATAAACATACTTATAGCCATTTTTATTTTATTGTATGGAATCTAAGAGTGCACCATCTAAGTATAATAATCTTTCACCGGCCTCCCCCATTGAAGTCGGTTTTTTTTTCTTAAAAATTATATTATACGCCTTTGAATCACAGTAGTACATTACGATACAAGTGCAGAGAACAGGAAATTCGCAACGAGTGGTGTTAAATAAAACACGTTTGAAGGGAGTGTTTTAAATCGACACGACTTGCGAATTACCTATTCGCACGTGTATCGTACAACGTTTTACAGTACATATGGTTCTTTAAGGTTTCGACATATGCACGTAATCTGCTGATTACCGCATTCGTGCGGTAAAGTAGCACCAAATGTACTGTAAATTTATTTATAATAGTTATAAGTAATAATGGTAAGGAATGTTATCAATAATCTTTTGTCATCGTAACGATACCCTAATTTAATTTGCTTTAATTGACTGTTTTTATGTTATTATTATTATATAATTTTCTTCTTTTTTTGGTGCAAGACCAACGTGTTGCCCACCGTGATTTCACTCGACGGTCCCATCGGAAGACCAGCGCTGGCAGCAATGCCCGCATTTTGCTGAGATGGGACCGTTTCGTGACAATACATGTCAGTTGTACTATAATGTTATGATATTATTGTGGTCACGAATAAACGGTTTATTATTATTATTGTATGTCTTTTCCGCTCACGGGACAATGGTGTCCCGGACCTTTGGAAGGCGTGCGCGGAGCCGAAGTACCGAGGTACCGAAGTACCAACCGAGTACCACATAGCCAACACGTAGAGGCCCTTTTGACAATTTAATGAAATGCAAGGGTTACACCGAGCGGATGCTGTCCCTGCCCGTGTCATGGGACGCACACATTATTATTATTATTATTATAATTTCATCTCAAAGGAGGCGGGACCCAGGATATGCTGATTCCCACTATTGGAGTAAATTTTGAAAAATTAGGTACCTGATTGCCATTTTACTTTCCAACTTAAAGAAGAAACTAGGCTTTAATCGAGTTAGAAGCTTCGTCAGATTAGTGCGTAAGTTGACTGTTTGAACCTTATAGTCATAAACTAAAAGTGGGATCAACGACTTAGCGTGCTCTCAAAACCAGGTATCGCTCAAAGCCGCCAAATGTAACCCACATAATCAATGCAATCGTGTAGTTACCACTAGGCTATGAGCGCTTCACTGAAAAGTTACCTGTAAACAAACATCAAATTAAATTCCGTACAGAAGTTCCGGATAAGTGGTAAAGTTGTTGGCTTTATGGAGTCGGAATTAAAGTCCATGACGTCATATCCGAGAGTTGTATGCATGAACCACTCCGCTGCTGTATAGTCTGAGGACTCTGAGATACGCCCCGTATAAATGCATAAAGTATTTAGTCTCCTGACTCGGATACAAAATTAACACAGTCACACGGATATTCATCACCCGATATACGTCCTAGTCGAAAAGTGTTTGTCGGGGCTTACATTATATAACACCTATTCTTTTGGCAAATAATAGGGCTTATGGAAAGTTAACGGAAGTTAATAAACCCGTTAACAATTTTAGGAGTCTACTTAAAAAATATCCGTTACTCAGTTTGTTAACTTCGATAATTAACGGATTAACGGTATTGTGCCCCAGCTTTTGTTCCTTTAGAACGATGTTAGATTTGCTTGAGAATCATTATTTCGTAAGTGCGATCCATACTATTTACAATCTACATAATAATCTCACAATCATCCTTTAAAAAAAATGAATAACTTCGGTGACTTGAGTGTGTACTGACTGAGATACCGTAGCATCCCTACTCGCCATTTCGGAGCTTACAAAATCTATGTCAGGGCTTTCGCACCACAAAACAATTTAATGTTCTGTGGTTCGCACCCTAAGTTACAACTATTGCGTCTTAGAACAAAAGGTGATAACTGCACTTTCTACAAAATTTGTTAATGAAATTAGTCGACCTCGCTCAGATCCTTACAATCTTACCTAAAAACTTCCAAAACAGTAGATTTTAGAATTTAAGCTTTATTTCAAGTTAGTAAGACACATATTAAATGGAAATAGCAACGGCGAGGGCAAATATAAGGTGGTGAAGATATGCATTTACATACAATCATACGGTACGTAACAGTAATCTTTGAATGGAATTTTAGTTGGGTCTCACGTTAATTTCTTGTAATTATAAATATTGATTAGTTAATTGGACCCGGGTATGTCCTTAAACTACGAACAAGACCACCGGGGAATGGGCAGCAGCATTCCTAGAGTACGGTGGAGATACTGCGATCGCCAACCCGCATGCCAAGCGTGGGGATTATGGCATTTACCCCCCATGAAATTGGGGGAGGCCTATATCCAGCAGTGGACGTCCTAGGGCTGATATGGTGGTGGTGGTGGATTAGTTAATTCATTACATTATTAATTGTAGGTACTGATAGTGAAGTAGTGAAGGACACTTCACCCAGCAGCATAGGTGTACATACACACAATGCGCTTGTATTACACACTATAGGCCTTCTCTTGACATGTTCATTAAATAATACGAAGTTCATTAATCTTCCTATCTCGTTCTATCCTTTATCTTTAAAGACCGTAAGTATGCGGTAAGACGGCTGTGTGATCTTCATAAAATATACATAAATAAATAAATTAGATCGAATACGATAAAGCGACCATATCGCCGACACACGAGACGGCTCGGATGTATTGCAACATGTCCAGTGTCTAGATTACATTATAATTATAACATTTATAACATATGTTGCAAAGGTTGCAAATCACACAGAGATCCGTACGCACCGTAGATTTATGAAATAGAATAGAGTATCCTCCGCGCTAAATGTGATGAGGGCCTAAAGCCTTATTTAGACACGTACGAGACTCGTATGCGAGTTTCACTACATTGCGCGGTTTGACAGATCGATTGAACTCATACGACACTCATACCACGGTAACCCGCAATGTAATGAAACTCGCATGTGTGTACAGAGGCCTTAAGCTCTGAATTTTTGACCATGTTTTGACCTAACTCATCGAGTGGGCTGTCATTGTTGAGAGTTCATTGAGTAGTTTTTTTTTTATATTGGAATGCATATGAATCGGAAGCCCCAAAAGTCGGCTTTTTACAAAATTTAGTTCCGTTGATTTTTTTAACTTCCCATTGAAAGATGCACATACAATTTTACGTATACGTATTTTACTAACAAATATCAATACCTATACCGAAACTCGAAACTGATTCGGTTGCAGCGGGGAGTCAGGCAAGGAGATGTTATTTCTCCTAAACGGTTCTCCGCTGCACTGGAGGATGTTTTTGTTTTGAAGACTGGACTGGAGAAGGCTAGGTATCAACATAAACGGCAAGTACATCACTCATCTTCGGTTTGCTGACGATACGTATATAGTAGTCTTGGCTGAGACTATAGAGGATTTAAGTACAACGCTCGATGACGCATCAGAAATGAGACCACCCGCAGCAGAACCAAAGTAACCGACATAGCCCTCCGAATCGCTAAACTTTTGTGGCTGTGGGCGGGGCACATAGCACGTAGAACCGATGGCCGTTGGGGCGGAAAGGTTCTCGAGTGGCGACCACGTACCGGAAGGCGTAGCGTGGGCAGGCCCCCCTAACGGTGGACTGATGACCTGGTAAGGGTCGCGGGTGTCCGCTGGATGCCGGTAGCGCAGGACCGGTTCATTGTGGAATTCTTTGGGGGAGGCCTATGTCCAGCAGTGGACGTCTTTCGGCTGACATGATGATCAATACCTATGCTTATAGATAAATCTTTTTTTTTCACGAAATTCCTTCATTTTTGCAAGATTTTATTTAACTTGCACTGTTCGTGTTCGTATGTAGGTAAGTCCCATCCACCATTTTTAATAATATTTGGTAACAGTGTGCACACTTTTGTTGACGCAGGTATTATTACTGGTTATTATTTGGTCGCGGTACCAGAGTCAAACAGTTTATATGTGGTGTAACCGTTTTTACTCTGCATCTACTTTAGAAAATCTGTGACGACTACTGAATTTCGCGACCTGAAATGGTTGTATGGGGTAGCTAAAGTACGTAAGTTGTCATCAAAATTAATAATCCTTTTTCTGCCACTTGCTGGTCTCCGATTGAACTAAAATTTCGCAAATTTGGTGACAATGCAATAAGGGAAGTGTACGGAATTACGGAGTAATAAGCCATTTTTGACTTTGTAAGCTATTTCCAGTAAAACCAGAAATCTTAGCTAATTGAAATCTGTTCACTAGTAAAGACTGGCTTTCAGAGTATAGAATTTTATATAACAACTATATATTAAACTGTGTTTTATATAACGAACGGATTAAAAATGGTCTCTGCCCGTTATTCCGTAAATGCGTGCACTAGATATGAGCGCCGATGGCCAATTCCGCGGCGGCGGCGTGATAGGAAAAATCCCGCGGCGGCGGCGGCGTTAACGGCGGCGTGACCTTGAGCTTTCGATTTTTATTAGAAAGCAATTTGTGCAAAAAATCCTCGTTTTTGTAGCTATAAGGAAAGTTTTATTTATTTTAATAAACTAACCGAGTATGTAAACCATCATATTTATTAATTTCACACTAACTTAAGAGTCCCCAGTACGCTCGGCTGAACTCGATCCTCCACACAAACGTAGTTTCGTTCTCATTTTAAAACGCCTTGCTGAAATAACATGAAACTTGTATACACAATGGGAGCCGCCATATCTAGGTCAGAAATTAGTGTCTGTTGCTAGACATTGTAATAGAAAAAAAAAATACAGCGAGTTTGAATTTTTTACGTCTCTTATGAAAACCTTAATAATCGCTGTATTTTTTCTTCATTATAATTTCAAGCAAGAGAAACTAATTTCTGACCTGGATATGCCGGATCCCATTGTGTATATACAGTTTCATGTTACTCTAGCATAGCGTTTTAAAATGAGACCAAAATTACGTTTGTATGGAGAACCGATCTTACTGCGGAATCTTAAATTTAAAAAATTAACATGCGGACACGTGTCCACTCGGTAAAATACGTAGAAAGAGGATAACTATTTATCCTTACTTCATGGCAAAATACTTGAATTGACTGAAGCCATTGTGCGAACGAACGCGGGTGTGATACGTAACGAGTGCGAGCGAGAAAGCAAATCGCAACTTGTTGCGCCGGCGCGCCGCGTATATCACTCGGCGGCGGCGCGCCGACTTGAATTGGCGGCGACGGCGGCGCGCCGGCGCGGCGCTCATCTATAGCGTGCACGTAAATCCGGTAAATTCAGTAAATGCCGCTTTCCTGCAGAATTAATGGAATAGGAAATATAAATTAAACATGAATAATTAAAAAACATATATCATTAAATATTTGACAAAAAGGAGATAATTATTTTTAATATTAGAGGAGGGGGTGAGGAAATTTCAGTTATTCTTCTTGAGCACGGGAACAATATTAGCCGATGTCCACAAAACTGCTCCACTGGGGACAACTAGGAATTTTCATTCTTATTTGTTAGAGTAGAAAAGCTGATTTTGTCAAAAACATTCCAATTGACCCCAGTCTCCCCTACTTTTTTGGGGAAAATGGGAACGATATCTTGGGAAGATATCTGTGTCTGTGTCTTCCCTAGTGAAGACAAATGGAAAAATCTGATTCTGAATCTGAATTTGTCCCGCCCACTGAGGACTGATGGATAAGACAAATGGGCCTTAAAATCAAAGTGACCCAATTTCTCCTAAGTTCAGTTTATGTTTATTAACTTGATATGCGTTAGTTTAACTAAATATAACTCAGAAAATACTGAAAATTCTTTTGAAAACATAAGCACAACTATATACGGAATTAGAAGCACGACCGAAAAACATAGTAGGGAATTGCGGAAGTCAGAAAAACAGCTGTTTTAAAGGAGTACGTCTTTTCCACATCCTAAAATTACCTAAATTCTATAGTAAAGTGTTCAGATTAGTAGATTTACCATGAATTATATTATAACATTGGACTGAAGCAATATAATTTAACTATTTAGCATGTGGATTTTTGGGGTAACATTTTACGAGATTGGCAAGATTGATTACATTTGACACATTTTCACAAAAATGGTCCACTAAATCATAATACGTAATTTGATCATATGAAACTGTGGCAAAAATGACGCTTGTAACAGAAAAGTTTGTTTGATAATCTTATTTGAATTCCCTGCAAAACACAGAATAAAAATCCCTTTATTTTCTTCAATTGCGTAATTTTGACGCTTTTTGGGACATGGTCTGTTTTTGATGTATGCAATTGCGGCAATCAGTAAATCGACCGTAACTTACTAAATACTTCCGGAATATCCATGAAAATTTATTTAATCAGTTCATTATGAAATCCTACACAATGATTAAAATAATTTATAATGAAAATACTGTCTCATTACTTGCAAAATCCTTAAGAAAATGCGTGTAAGCTCTTACGCCCACGCGAAGCACTTCCTACAGTTTCGGTGGTTTGACGTGGACTGACTAAAACAAATTACGTAAAAATATACCATATGTCCATAGTTTGTTGACTCCTTGTCCATTCGATGCAATATTATCTACTGTTTATATGAATATTTATATATTTTGAAAATAGTTAATAGTTTTCTTGTTTTTGGACCTTAATTATCGGTAATTTCCGTAATTCCGTACATTTACCTTATTATGGTGCCACCGAGCTCGAGTTCTAAACTTCACAAGATAAACCCGTTGTGTTTGGTCTCATTCGAACCGTCTTAATAGTGTCCGACCGAAACATGTTATTTTGCCGCCGAAACCGAAACCGTAACCGAAGGTTCGGTTTTGCCTCTAGTTTCGGCCGAAACCGAAACCGAAACTTTTACTGACATGATAAATCGTTGAATTAAAGAATTAAATATCAGTAGGCCGTTCTTTTTAGACGAATCATATGATCAATGAAACACCTATAATCCGTGTAGGTGGTATGGATTAAACAAGTTTTTTTTAAATACCACGTCGGTGGCAAACAAGCGTACGGCCCGCCTGATGATAAACGGTCACTGCATCCTATGGACGTCTGCGACTCTAAGGGTGACACATGCGCGTTGCCGACTCTTTCAAATTTTATACACTCCTTTCTTGAAGAACCCCATAATGTAGTCCCTCGGGAAAACCTCGGCAGGGAGCTCATTCCACAATCGGAGCGTCCAAGGGAGGAAATTCCTCTGAAACCGTAGCGTACGTGATTTAGGTTCTAAGGTGTGTAGGTGAATGACCTGCGAACGGCGAGCGGTGCGATGGTAGAAAGGGGCCGTGGGCATCATGTTGAAAAGTTCTTAGGAGCACAACCCATTATACAAGCCATAGGACACTCACAAGGAGGCAAAGATTCTTCTTAAACTTAACGGTTCAATATCGCTCGTGAGTTTGGGATCGTCCACGATTCGCACAGCACGTCTCTGAAGGCCCAAGCTGGTATCCAGGTGCTCCCGCCCAGAGGTGACATAAAACTCAGTGGGGACGGACTTGTGACTTATATCATAGAAGTCTCTGTCCAGGGGTGACTCCGAAACTAGATGTCGCTGGAAATGTCGACACCAAGGATCCCAATAACTCTCTGAGATGGAGATGTTGGAGATCCGGGATCTTGAGTCAAACCACCTTATCAGTTCGAGTAATTTATTGTGAATAATTTCATTTGGGCCGACACAGCAAAAGTAAACAAACCGTTGACATCCGTCATAGAAAAAGTATAAAAGACTATTCTAAAACGGATTGAGTTTGTATTGGTACATATAGGAACTCTATGTTCCAACACTGGCCCTTGAACCAATATAAACTCACCGTCAACAGGTAAAGTTAACACATAACACAATAAGCAAATAAGAAAGTAGTGACACATCTGCTGTCCGTACAACTAAAACAACAAATATCAAACATGTAGAAACTGTATAAATTAATAAATATATCCGTTACATATAAAACAGTACACACTCGAAACAATATATGAAACGGATCTAAAATAAATTTATACCAGTTGCATACCAGTACACCACTTAGATACCTACATTTCACCCATTTAACACAAGAAATAAATGAGATAAAAACTTATCATGTTTTTCTTTTGGTAGCGGTTTCGTTAACACGTCAGCCACCATTTGGTCCGTGGGAAGGTATTTGAGGGTAACTGTACCTTCATCAACAATTTCCCTGATGAAATGATGCCTGACGTCGATGTGTTTCGTTCTGGCGTGATACATAGAATTAGTGCATAACTTCAAAGCTGACTGATTGTCATTATGCAAAGTTATGCTGTACTGTACCCCGTAAATTTCGAACAGAAACTTGCGTAAAAACAGAGCCTCTTTACAAGCATCCGACAGAGACATATATTCCGCCTCCGTGCTTGAAAGAGCTACCGTTTTCTGCTTCCTACTCTCCCAAGAGATGTTAGAATTACCAAGTTTGAAAACGAAACCGGTATAAGATCGACGATCGACCTCGTTCGCCGCATAATCAGCGTCAGCATATGCCACAATATCTAGCCCTGACTTCTGGAAAGTTAAACAATAATTAATCGTACCTTTTAAGTACCGAAGAACTCGTTTCGCCGCCTTCCAGTGCGTCTCGTCATATGCTTCGTTGAACTGACAGCATACGCGATGTCGGGACGCGAACAAATCGCGATGTACATGAGACAGCCTATCAGGCCTCTGTAGTCGTGAGTACAATCCTGCGTAGTTGATTTCACGAGCTTCAGTCCTGTTTCCATAGGTGTTCGTGCAGGCTTACAATCTGACATCTGAAAACGTTCTAGTACCTTCTTAATGTAACTTGACTGGTCTAGAGTTATCTCGCCATTCTGTCTGCACAGCCTCATGCCCAGAATATGATGTGCTGGCCCTAAATCCTTTATTTCAAAGGCTTTTCTCAACTCTTCTTTGATTTCTGCCGTTCCTTGGCAATCTGGTGAAGAAAACAGCATTATATCATCAACATAGAGCGCAATAATCATCATAGATTTCCCGCTCGACTTGACATAAACACAGGGTTCCGAAGATAAACGTTTAAATTTCATTTTATTCGTTAAAACGCCATTTTTCTTTTCATACCAAGACTTCGAAGCTTGCTTCAGTCCGTATATGGCTTTGTTCAACTTATAAACTTTATCCTCTTGTCCTTTTATTTTGTAACCCTCTGGCTGCTCCATATAAACGGTTTCTTTGAGATCTCCATTCAAAAACGCCGTTTTGACATCCAGATGTTCGATATTCATGTTATATTCTGCAGCTAAAGCCAATAGCGTGCGTATAGTAGAATATCTCACTACAGGAGAAAAAGTTTCTAGGTAATCTATACCATACTTCTGTGTATAACCCTTTGCAACAAGGCACGCTTTGTACCTTAATATTTCCCCGTCGAGGCCAAGTTTCCTTTTAAATATCCACTTGCATTTGACAGGCCGTTGCTTCGGATTGCGGTCAGTCAGAGTCCAACACTTGTTGTCAATGAAGGATTTATACTCTTCCGCCATCGCGGCTTTCCACTTATCCGCTTCCGGGCCATTCAGTGCCTCGCGAACTGTCTGAGGGTCCCCCGCGTCGCTGCACAGAGCGCGCGCTACACTCGCAGACTCGAACGAGTTCTCGCAGTCTTCCAGTGTCGAATCTCCTGGGACGTACGTCTCATCCGCAGGGTCATCTGGGGTCTCACTACTGCTCTCAGAATCATCTATCGTGATTACACTATTATTATGACAGCTAGATGTTTCTGCAGGTTCTTGGGGTAAATCGGGTTGCACTTGAATGTTGTTAGTGGCAGATACATTGTTGTTAGTTAGTTCAAACAATCTGCAATGTGAACTGTCATCCTCATTCGATGACATGTCATTCCAAAAAGCATGTTCCACAAAGGTTACATTTCTTGCTTTTATGACATTCTTTGTACACGCCGGGTCTATTAATCTATAACCCTTTGTATCGTCACAATATCCAACAAAGATATATTTCTTACTTTTGGGATCCAATTTGTCCCGTTTATGCTGAAGGGCGTATGCTTGACAACCAAAAATGCGTAGGTAACTAATATTCTCCTTTTTACCTGACCATCTTTCTTCTGGAGTACACCCCATCACAGCCTTAGTCGGAGAGCGATTCTTTAGGTAAACAGCAGTGTTGACTGCTTCTGCCCAAAATTCCTTTTTCAGACCTGCGTCCTGAAGCATGCACCTGGCCTTTTCCATGATGGATCTGTTCGCTCGTTCTGCGACCCCGTTCTGAGGCGATGATCTCGGAACTGTGGTCTGGTGTCGTATCCCATGCTTCTTCAGGAATCTCTGAAAAATTGAATTAATATATTCACCACCTCCGTCACTTCGAAAAACTTTTATTTTCTTATTAGTTTGATTTTCTACGAGAGTTTTAAATTGTGTGAAAATCTCGAAAACCTCACTCTTCGCTTTAAGGAAATAAACGAATGTTTTTCGTGACCAATCGTCGATGAATGTTAAAAAATATCTCTTCCCACCAAGGGACGGGCATGGTAGCAGACCTTTGGAAGTCACCTAAGTTCCTGATAGTGTGAACGCGTATATTTTCGACAAAGGCGAGGGCTGTGTCTTGGAATAGGCAAAAGTGAATGGGTTTTTTTTTCGTAGTGCACGCGTATACTTGTGTCTTGGTGGGGTTGAACTGGACCAGATTATCCTGGCTCTTACTCACGCCTTTTTTGAAGACTCCCATGCTGTAGACCTTTGGTAATGCCTCGGCAGGCTCAGCTACGAGATCGCAATGGCTCCAAGGTGTGGGGATGTGCTCGAAAGCGAGAGGTGCGATGATGATAGGTAGCCGCGACATAGGCCTCGCCCAGGGAATGCCAAAACAATCAATTAGGAGCTACCCGCATCCAGCGGACCCACGTGACCTTAATCAGGTCATCAACCCACCTTAAGCCTCAGCAACCTTGTGCGGGCATGCCTACGCTACGTCATCCGGTACGTGGTCGCCACTCGAGAACTCGCTTGCCCCACTGATCATCGGTTCTCCAGGCAACATAGCCCGCACCTGCCACTTTAGTTTGGCAAGCTTTCAGGCTATATCGGTTACTTTGATTCCTCTGCGGATAACATAATTTTTTAGATCTCGCAGGGTAACTTGGAGCATAGGCCATACCTTCTCCATCGCTCGTTGAGTGACTTTGACCCTCCTTTTTCAGAGCCATAGGTCATAAATGGCAACACGCACTGGTCAAAGACTTTAAGTATTGACGAGAGGATAATCGATACATGACGAAAAGATTGCGTCTCCCGAACGCCACCCAGCCAAGTCATTTTTGACAATTGATTTCCTTCTCGAAACTGCACCTGCCCAACTGAACCGTTTGTCCTAGGCTCAGGGACAGTACACAAATTTGTCGACGACTTTGAGCGTAGTCTCTGATATTAACTGGAGTACGTACTAGATAAATGGACGTTAGTTATGATCTTCGTTTGGTCCATGTTCATCTTAAGACCAACTTCTTCAGAGGCCCACCTTAGATTATCGAGTACTTAAGTTCTCCATGGTCTCAGTTTTGAAGAAGAACAACCAAACTCCTGTCCCATGCCTTTCAGAATGACTAAATCGAACAGCTTCTAAACTAGGTATAAAATTAACTAAAATAATATTTTGATTTTTAATTTTAACAGATCACAATCAGCCAGCTTCGAAAGACTAATTAGAATTCACGATCCGAAAGTAGGTACAATTTTATAAGTTTCGGCACGACCGAAAGGTTCGGCACTTTTTTGGCCGAAACCGAACCTTCGGCCTAAACATGATTTTTAGGCCAAAACCGGCTGAAACCGAAACCGAAACCGAAACTTCGGTCGGACACTACGTCTCAATGAGTTAATTGACGACAAGGAAAAGTACAGTCAGTACTTAATAAAAACTTATACCAATTTTTTTTTACAGAAACTTATTACTTTGCTTAGTTTGGGACTAGGTCGATTTGTGTAAGATTGTTCCCCAATATTATTATATTATGGTTACTTATTAGAACCAACTTGATTTTGCGGATAAATTTGTAGCTCAGAAGGGATGCGGGCGGCGGCACGCCACTGCTATGGGTCTACGCGCGCTACAAGTGAACAAACAATTCTGGCATTCGGATGGGACGGCTTGGCTTGTATTCTACATTAGGTAGGTAAGGAACCCTAAATGTGCGACACGCAATTGGACGGTTTTTTACTCAAAATTGGTCGCCCTTTCGAGAAAAAAATCCGAATAGTTATAAGTACTTAAATCTTTTCCGCGGATTTTTATTCTTCGAATTATTTTTTTTATCTTTTATTTCATTATTATTTATTTAAAATAAAATCTATGTCCTTGTTGTTGTTGTTGCCTACAGTCTTTATTTTATGGTCAAGTTCTAAAGACGAACCTCAGATCATAAATTATAATAGGTGTATTAGAACGTTTGACATGGGAATGGATTTATAAAATATAGAACCCTCCATTTATTTATTTTTGCGCGCATGTCATTTATATTAAATTACCTGACAATTATCTACTAGGTGCAACGTAACAAAAACACGTGCCTTGTAGGTAAGTATACCTATCTAATAATATTATATTATTGGACATTGCTCAGCTATTTTTACTTGAGCTCTCGTTCTGAACTCAATTAATAGAATTGATTGTTCATGGATATTGTTGCAACTTTATAATACACATTCCGTCAGCACGTTCTGTTTTTGTTTTGTTAATATATAACCTCATGTTTGTCATTCGTGTACTTACTTTTATCTATATTCCATACTAATACATAACAGGAAAGTCTCTGCCTGTCCTTTATTACGGTCACTTTGTGCGCTTTAAATTAAACCATTTGAACCAATATAATTTCCTATACGATCTTCAGTAAGGCTCGGTCAGCCAATGATTTCTGTACCTTGTCACAGTGAAAATCGATATGAAAGGTGCTAGAGTTAGTAGATATTATTATCACTGTGACAAGGTACGAAGTGGTGGGGCCCAGAAACCAAATTAGTTGACTGTATTTAGGTACTTCTCCAGTTGAACACGACGTCACCTCTTTAGGTGCCTCACTATGGTGTGATAAAAATGCTGATATTTGAGGGTTACGACCAATGGCTCTAAAGTATGCAATTATAAATGCCGCAGATACAATTTTCAGATTTAGTATTTTTTTTTATTAAGAAACAAACAGTCATACATAAATCTTGAGTAAGATAAAAGACACAGAAAAACAGACCTATATATAGTTTCCTGAAAGTTTTAATTTAATTTAAGTATACAGGGTGTTCGCAGGCTCCGAATCGCTAAAATTAAGTGGCAGTGGGCGCGCACATAGCACGTAGAATCGATGGCCGTTGGGGCGGAAAGGTTCTCGAGTGGCGGCCACGTACCGGAAGGCGTAGCGTGGGCAGGCCCCCCACACGGTGGACTGATGACCTGGTGAAGGTCGCGGGTGTCCGCTGGATGCGGGTGGCGCAGGACCGGTCATTGTGGAAGTCTTCGGGCGAGGCCTATGTCCAGCAGTGGACGTCTTTCGGCTGACATGATGATACAGGGTGTTGCCTGTAATAGGAGCAATAAATTAAACGGTACACTATTGAGCTCTCCAGCAATTATTTCCAAATGGTTATAATTGAAAAAAAAAAGTTTTTTTTTTTAATTTTTTTTCGCAATTGTAGCTTATATGTACTTTTTTACACTACTGGAGTGATATGAATAACTATTTATTCAAAAAATATTTTTGAGTCAAAACTTGAAGCAACCTCAAAATCAGCATTGACTGCCGCGCTATAATCTCTGGGTGCCACGATCCATTACTTGGAGGTCATAATTTTAGATCAAAATTTCTCCCAATTGAAAAAAGATATATTTTTTGGACACAAGAGGTTACTGCAGATGCTTTAAGGAAGCGTCCTTTAAATTTATTGCTCCTATTACAGGCAACACCCTGTATAGAATAGTATAATAGTATCAATCAATCAGTTGAGAAGGAGGCTGGCTCAAAGAAAGAGTTGGAAGAAGCCGCGCAAGATCGGGACAAATGGAAAACTCTTCTGCGAGCCCTATGTCCCTAATGAGGGACAACAGGAAAGATGGTGGTCCAGGAATGATGATGTCATTATCATCATATATGTAGAATCAAGCCTTATTTTAGTATAATTTGTTTTTTTATGCTATAATATAAATACCTATATCAACAATAAATAAAATAAATAAGTAATATTAATGGTCAATTTTTTTATTCAAATCGAACTAGTCCCATAGTAAGATCCATAAGACTTGTGTTATGGGTACTATATAACGATATATTTAATAAATAAATACTTAAATACATAGAAAACATCCAAGTCTCGGGAATATATTACATACATACATAACATATATAAACTCACGCCTATATTCCCAAAGGCAGAGCACACGAAAATTAATTTCAGTGCAACTTTTAGCAATTGTAGATTTATAGATAGATGGAGAAAATGTGATATTGCAGTGACAGGTTGCTAGCCCGTCCCCCACAACACACTTCTCGGGAACAAATGTTTAAAAAAATAAATAATATATGGGTTAACCATTTTGTTTGAATCTTTGTGGAATTATAAATACTAGGCATATCGAAAGTAGTTATTTATGCTACAAGTGCAGAAAGTGGGTGATTTTCGATAATCAACTCATTCATCCCACACCCACACGAGTACAAGTACATACAAGATAATTAAATTACTGCCGTGGTAAGAGTATACATATGTACATACGTAGGTACGGTCAACTTATTTGGATCCTGGGCCGCTTCGTACCTTGTCACAGTGAAAATAAATATGAAAGCTGTTAGAGATCTCATATTATTGTCACTGTGACAAGGTACGAAGTGCCCCAGAAATCAAATTGGTTGACTGCACATATTACAGTCGGCCTGTTTAGCCTAGTTGGTAGTGTCACTGCCTCTGAAGCTAGAGGTCCCGGGTTCGAATCCCGGTAAGGGCATTTGTCTCTGTGGTGATCACAGACATTTGTTCCTGAGACGTTTTCTATGTATTTCAGTATATATCTATTAAATATATCGTCGTCTATTACCCATAACACAAGCCTTATTGAGCTTACTATGGGACTAGTTCGATTTGTGTAAAAAATGTTCCCTATATACTCGTATATATAAGTATATTTATTTTATATATTATGCTATGTACAGTTTTATATGTGATTTAACTTACGTGTCCGAATTTCTCAGTTTTGTACATAGTATAGACTTGTCCAATATGAATGACAAGTATGACAACTTGTAAGTTGATAGTAAATAATTTTATCGCTTTACATAAGCTTAAAAAACAGCAGTGTCGAAAGATGTTCCTCTCTCCCAGTCTCGTTATTACAAAATTGACAACACTTACTGTACGAGTAAGTACCTTAGTACAGTCAGCATCATATAGTATGAAGCAGCCACAGTGGCCAAATAGTTCGGTACACCATATATTTTGTACTAGCTTTTGCCCGCGACTTCGTCCGCGTATAATTCGTTCTCGCCTTAGAATGATTTATTTTCCCATAAAATCTTTCTCAAGCTCTGGTGGACACCAGGAAATTAGGGGTGCCATGATGGAGAAGGAAAGCCACGAATAGATCGGACTGGAGATATTTGCTTGACCAGGCTAGCCTAGGGCCCACCCGCGGCTATAACGCCTCAGATGATGATGATGATACAATCTTTTACCCTTGTTTACACCCCCTTAAGAAAAGATTACAGTCAATATGACATTCCCTAGAAATCCTAGTGTCAAAACGAATGATTAAGTGCTTATTTCGGAATATCAAATGTACCATTCTAGACGAACGAATCTCGTCAAAAACATTACATGTACATTGTACAATGGTAAAAGTCTCGCTACGCAATTCTGCCGTAAAACGTTATCCCAACAGAGCCAGTTCTTCATGTAAGTATGATGACCGAATGCCGGAAGCAGAGTGGCAAGGCATGCGCGAATAATCACACAGAGCGGGCTTTTCATGTAAGGCTGACGGCCGAAGGCCTGAAGCAGAGAGGCGAGACACGCGAGGCTGAAGGCCGAGCCTCCCAACAGATTAGACTCTTCATGTAAGGTTGATGACTGAAAAGCCGAAGGAGAGTGGCAAGGTATGCGAGGCCGAAGGCCGAGCTATGTCGTCGCCGAAGATCCAGTTGCCATATTAATGAGGGTAAATTATACTACATTCGTTCGTTTTCACGTGATGCCTAGATATATAAACAGACAGACAAACAGACACAAATTCTTAAAACTGTTGAAACGATTTCTGTTATGGATTCTAAGTATCCCCAGCCAACTTTTTTTTGTATATCTTCCATGTACAGACTTTCGACCCTCTTCTAAGTGTACATCTAAGATGCTCCAACTGTCTATGCTGACGATTGGGCTGCCCAGCTCAAGTGATCTCTTATATCAAACAGTTTTTATGGTGTGAAGGGTCAACAATTACGTAAAAAATAAGGCACGACAAAATGAAATGGTACACCGACGATACAAAGTGTGCATTGAAACAGCTGTTTTTGTATTTCAGCATATGAATAAAAACAATGCCAAAGTATCGCAAATGCATTTTGATGTACACGCAAAGTAGAACTAATTGCGAAAAGGTTGTGCTCAAAAATAGCGTCAACAATCAGAAGGAATTATTATAGTTCGGTTTTGACATAATGAATCGTCAACTTGTTTACAATTCTGCTATGCTTTAAGTTAAATTTCTTGACACGCTGTTATACTGCCAATTGGCTGAAACTTAAATCGTAGAATGGCGTAAGACGATTAAATCACCCCGTTTCATGGACCTTACTTGCATCCCCGATTTAATATCCCTTTGATGGAAGATCATCGGGACAAAAAGTACACTTATAATATATATGTATAAGTGAATCCGGATTATATACTATTAGTATACAAATCATCTTAATCTGTTCAGCCGTTTTTGCGTGATTCAGTGACAAACATCTAAACTTTCGCATTTATAATATTAAGTATAGGGATTATGGTATAAATTGAGTGCACATGAAGTGAATGGCAAAAGTAACATTGTAATTGCATGTTTTGAAGAGACCGTGGTGGCTGGTGCGCACACTGGGCAGCGCCGCGGCGCAGCGCCTTCGTTTACTTTTTTTTTGAATGATGATGTTTTTCCCTTGTGATCAAGTATATGCTTACCAATTTTCATATATACCTGTAACTCATGGATTATAGGAGTTCCCATACAAAATTCAACCCCTCTTTTTACCCCCTTTTAACCCAAATCTGCACAATTTTTATAGCCTAAAACCTGACCGGGCATTTACTCGACAGATTAGTAAAGTTTTCATCAAAATCCGTTCAGCCGTTTTCACGTGATGCGCGTTCATATAAACAGACAAACAGATAAACAGACAAAAATTGTAAAAACTGTTGGAACGTGTTCTGTTATCGATTCTAAGTATCCCCAGACAACTTTTTTTCGAATATCTTCCATGTACAGACTTTCGACCCTCTTCAGCTTTATTATATGTATAGATTAACCGAACTATTTGGCCACCTTGACTGCTACGTACTATATGACGCTGACAACTCCTCCGTTACAAGGATGTCCAAAGGCGACATGTGAAGAGATGCAACACTGAGCCCTCTCAATAGGAGTGTTTGGCATCGCAGCGGTCAGAATGGCGCAGGATGGTGAATATCCAAGTTCGCGAGTTCGAGGATCAGCGCAAAGTTGACCTTGACGGTAAACGCGACCATTTAAAGGCCCGCCCACCTGCTGCTATAGCATATAATTACCGGAACGGCGTACTTTCGTGCCCGCAATGTGCACGGAATTTCGCCGCGAGGATAGGCTACATAAGCCACCTTCGAGCGCATGAGCGCCAAAACGCTGGATAGGAGTCGGAGTGGTCGCCATGGCCGAAAACGGTCGGATCGATCAATCAATCAATATGACGCTGACTGTAAAATAGCCACACCAGGCGGAAATCGGGAAACTCCTAGTAGGTACGATAGAGGATTGGATTGTAAATTGTCAATCATATTTACGGTAGATGGACGGTGAACTCCCACCCAATTTCAATAGAACATATGCAAATAGGCCGCACAGTTAGAGTGATGTTATATTATACCGTCTTGTTTTACGTAACGTGACCGTGCTAAATGGTCATTGCCTACGTCCAAACTGAGCCGTCATTTAGTTTATCGCGCACTGTTATCGGAAATGAATCATACGTTATACAGTCAGCACACAAAGTGGTAAAAAAATCTGCACATTACTGTTATAAAGGGCAATGACCACGTAATGACCTTATTATAAAAGGGTGTAAGGGCTCGAGCATGCTGCGTCCGCACGCTAATTGTTAAATGACTCTACTCGTACCTTTTTTATAAATAACAAATTGACTTACAGGCAAACAACATTGTATCGTTCTCAGGTGGTTCTCACAGAAAAACTATGACTGGGTTATTTTGAAAGAAGATGCATTATTAAATATTTTGGCAAAAAACCGATGTCCATTCCTCATGGATCTCTCGGTTTGGATGCAAATGTGACAGTTTTATATCTTTGAGTATAGTACAACAACATAACTAAAGTTGCACTTGACAGCTGAATTTAATTGAAAATGTCGTTAAATTGTGTAAGGCTCTCTCAAATCCATCGAAAGAAAATCGTGAATAAAAACAATAAAACTCGGAGTAGGTCACTCGCGTCGAGCAGATCTTTAATTACTTATAATTAAGTACATTATGTACATTGTACACGCAATCCGCAGCGTCCGTATATCACATTACATTCACTCCTATAAATAGTTACAAATAGGTATAAATTATATTGACATCACTTCCTTCCGCGTTCAACCAACAATTTTATCTTAACTGGCATTGGATTACAATTCGTATATTCTTTGTTCTGTTCTGTTATATTATTTCAGAGAACGTGTATGTATATCTGAATTAGAAATTTTAATTCCTGAAATAATATATTTCTACATATAAGTAGAGTCAGACTAAGTTAAATCAATAATTTGGCAACCACGTATAATTAATACTTTTGCTCTTTCCCTCTCGTTTTTAGGCATCAGATGATGATGTAGGTATATTTAATATCATCATCATATCTCTCGGACTTATTGTATACGGTATACGATAGTGCCAAATTAAATTGCATAGAGCTTTATTGGACTAAATCATCTATATAAATATAACATAATACACTCCTTCACACTAGCCGAACGTACGGCAGCGACGTTCCCGCACTTTCGTCAAATAACTCCTCCCCATAATTTGCTAACAGTTCTAATATAACCCCATTCGTCCAACCAAATCCATCCTGTACACCGTATTCTCCTCCGTCTCCAGGATATCCTGGTTGTACCGCGCTATATTTCTCAAACATTTTGGTGTACCGTTTGTACCCTATATAGTTCGAGCGAATCCATAATTTAGCTTGTTCTTTCGCCAATTTCTGAGCCTCTTCATGACCGCTTCTCTCTAGCCCTCCTATGAGAATGCTCTGTAGCGGAGGCCAAGCGTTTGGGTAGTCCCACTGTTCGCCAGAATGGAGAAGAGATGAAGGGATTCCTCCCGGAAAATCTAATCCTCCAGACGAATGAAGATATCTTACTAAGCGAGCGCCGTATTTCGGAGCGTCTTCTTTCTCCACCGCTCCCGCCCACAGAGGCGTTGCACAGCTTGGATAGAAATGTTTTCTTCTTGCTCTCGCCATGGAATCGTAGTCGTACCATGTCCCATCGGAAGGGTCCCAAAGCACATTCTCGATCGAGCTTCTCCAATATTTGGCGAGGCTGTACCATTTTTGCGCTTCTCGGCGGTCGTTAAGCACAATCCTTAGGTCACCGGCGAGTTGAAGAGCACCTGCGAAGATGGAGTTAAGATCAACCGGAAGAATGCGCGAGGCGTGGACATCAGTTAGATTCCCGACAGGATCTGAGCTCGCAGTCACGAACCAGCGTGTAGAAAAGTCCCATCCACTTTCAGCCGCGCTTCTCATTTCTTTATAGAATTCCTGCCGCAAATCTTCCGAGTGTAGAATCCGAGAAGTCGTATAATCTTCGTAATACGATTCGGGCCGCGGTCCTTTGGCATCCTTATCGGAATTATATCGAAGCAGAACATACTGTTTCCCGTTCAGGTCCACTGCCACTTTTTTTGTATCTAGCCAATACTGTAATTCCTTTTCAACAGTAAGTATATGCCGCTTCAACCACGGGATATCTTCCGATACAGAATAGTAACTGGCAACCATTGCCGTAAGGAGAGGTGGCTGGCTTCTACCAAGATAGTACAGGCGACTGCCGTTAGGAATATACCCAATCTTGTCAACTAATTGCAGTAGATTTTCGACCATACCTTTGGCAGTTTCTGTCATGTCACTGAGAAGAAGTCCGCGAACGATCCAGTATGAGTCCCAGTAGTATAGCTCCTTAAACCGGCCTCCGGGAGCGATGAATCCATTTGGAACTGATATCAAACTGTATCTCTCAGGATGCTGCTGAACAACAGGCCTCACTCTCCGGCCCAGCGTAGCCCAAATGCTAATAATATTTTTAGCAAACAATTTTAGTTTCGGATCTATTATTCTGTCTAGAATAGGCGGCGATGGGTTGAAATCAGGAGGCATCCAAATTTCCAGCTCGTTTCCAGGTTCGAAATGCTTGCCAACGAACTTCGTCAGCTGTTCACGTGAAGGATTCCGCTGCGTATCGTGCATCAGCTGAGCAAAATCTGCCAATGTATCATTCGGGGATAACACAAGTTTCATGTCAACAAAAGTTTTGGAGTCCGGGAAAATCCTTGCCATCTGGATGCGGTGCAGCATTTCGCCGGAGCAGTAAACTGAAGAGTTGCATGCTGGGATGAATGCCTGCGAGTAGGCGTTGAGCAAACCCAAGACTGGGTATATAGGAAGGCGTATCAGCATTTTATTTATTTTTACGCGCGGCAAACATAACGTGTGAACTGTGAACGGCGAGTGTGTGTCGGCGCGCGCGCGACGACTGGGCTGGTTTCCGGGCCGCGACCGTTGCGAACCGGCCGAGAGCCATGACCGACACCGAGACTAGCTCGCTCGCTATCCCTGGAATCGCCCATCCCGGCTGACGTAACTGTGGAACTAGGTAGAGCACTTTCACTTAACTGTATGAAAATGGGTCACTTGGTCTTGAAAACTGGAGCATTTTGATAGAAAGCGTGTGATCTCTGCACGACGGAGGCTGTTATGTTATAACTACAGCAAACTACAGTTCAACTGACGTTTTAACGTCACTATAAATTGATAGCTCCGTCGGCGCGACCAATAGTTAAGATTAGAACGTGAGAAACATGCGCAAACTCCTAACTCAAACGCTACGTATTTTAAATTAGGCCGTATCTCAACGTCTTAATGTTGAGCTTCGAGACACATTATAACATGATACCACTTTGCTTACGTTACTCCTGAATACATATGTCAAGTATTTCCGACAAATTTATATTTGCATGTGCAAGTTACTCGCTACCAGCTTACTATAGATTGAATTTAATACGTAGTAACACATCAGTTTTTGTTTTAGCCAACGTCCTATCTAAGTTTGTGTAACAATTGCGTCAGGAACCAGTGTGTTATCAGGTTATCACGTTATCAGCTGATTGTTAACAACATGTACAAGTAATTGATCTTCCGTGTTTAGACATAGGTATAATTTATATGGACCTGAGTCACTTGGGTCTAAAGTAAATAAATAAATTAAATTAAATAATGCGTGGGTAACTACGAATAGGTACATTCCTATCGAATATACTTGCTGGTATTTAGATATCAGAGCGAGTAATCTTTATTTGGAATATTTGATGATTGTCACTGGTCAATCCTACAAACCATGAAACCACTGCCAAGTGATGCAACTCAAGTATAGGATAGGAATAGAATAGAGAACGAATCACATGCGTATTTTCTTGCCTCTACCGTCAACGACTAAAATAATACATTATCCGATCGCCTGATAACAGGGGCGGCTTTGCCTATAGTGCAGGGGGTGCGGTGCACCCGGGCGCCGCGGTCCTAGGGGCGCCGAGCGCCCGGTGCGCCACTCACCGCGTGCTTACTAGGGAGCGCTTGGGTGATGATTGCACCATTTGCACCCGGGCGCCACATGGGCTAGAGACGCCCCTGCCTGATAATATATATGTAGATGCCTACTCTGGATGTAGGCTTGACCGTGGTAAAATTACTTATGGATGGATAACCAACCGGAGCGGTTACTAACGGAGGTTCCATGCTTTAAAACTTTGAAAGGTAATGCAAGTCGCGAGTATGACCTCCTACGACAAGTCATTGAGCTAGGAATGGTGTTAATAAATATTGCTATACAATTTTGTCAGGCGTTTAAATAGTTTGATTATCGCGTTAGCAACTGTCATCGTAAGTATAATAACTAATAAGAAAATATAAAATGTGCGTGCCGCTAAAACTCAGAAATGAGTCCTGGTACGATCAAGAGAGTTAAATGGTGTGGTAGCCTTCTATCTCCCGTCCATGAACAACTGTCATGCTCAAACAAAAGGAATTAAGTAAGTACTGTGAGTTTATTTAATTAAAAGTATAGAACTACTCCTTTTAAAATGGGAGTAGTCGTTGTTGTAGGTACGGAACCCTTCATTGTGCTTGGTCCGACTCACTTGGCCGATTATTGTTATTTAACTTTGGTAAGGTCTTCTGTAGAAACAGACACGATCTTAAATTGTCTTTAAGGAAACTTTAGGCCTATATATTATTCTATATCCTCATTATGTAATACTGTTTGTTTCTGCAATAAATGAATTAAAACAAATAGTTGGTAACTAGCGCAGTTGGTTGGCGAGTTTGTCACTTTACGAACTTGGTACTTTCAGTAGTTTGTCAAATTGGAGTTTGGCGTAATGCAGATTTAGTACTATTAGACTAAAACCATTTTTGAAAAAGTAGAATGCAAGAAGCAAATCGTGTAATAGTGGGGTGACAATGTTTTCAGAGTGTTGACCCTGCTGAGTACGGATCTGCCGTCTTTTTTTTCAGTTTTTGGCCTGTACTGTCTTTAAAGTTAATTCTAATGCTAATCATGATTGTACAATATTGTAGATCATAAAATTTGCTATAACTTTAGAATTGAAATATTTTTTTGCTCTACCTCTAGGAAACAAGATATGGGATCGTCTATGGAGAGCTACCGTCGAAAATTGCTACCTTTTCCAGTTTTCGTGCATTTTAGAGGAAAATGTAGGTCTGCAATCTTTCAGAAGACAAAATTATTAGCAAATTGAAAATTTTTAGATCACTGGTAATCGTAATACGGAACATTCAAGAAAAACGGTGGCAAACTGAGAGTAAATTCAATTTGTTTTGCGGTACTGAATACTTGTTTAAAAACCTTTCCGGTGAACGTATGGGAAAATGCTCATCATGCCCGACGCCCGCCCAGTGGTGATGGAACCTGAGTCATATGGGTGGAGACTTTACCAAAACCAATACTTATATATTTCCATTCTTTTTTATTCATTCTTATGACCCTCGAGCCCGTCCCCAGCCTGCAAGGATATTGTATCCCTTGTTCATCCCAGAGCCTGACTACCAGTATTATGTGCACGTGCATGAAGATTGGATTAATATGTACTAAGTTGTGCCAGCGTTCTCGCCAATGTTTGAACTTCTTTTTCTACGATGCTTGGGTTTAAAAGTCACAAATTTTACAAGGGATACGAGCTAAGCCCCTCTTGCGCATTCTATATTTACTATTACTAGATAATTTTGTCTTCTGAAAGATTGCAGACCTACAGTTTCCGCTAAAATGACAATTGAATGACAGCAATTTTACAAGCTTTTATTTAGTTTCATCTGTCCCGTCGTCTGTCTGTAATCAAATCTTGCAAGTTAAATTTGATCCACTTCCCGGTTTCCAATTGAGCTGAAACTTTGCATGCATGTATATAAATCGGATGACAATGCAATATTATTATGACATAGAGCTGATCTGATGATGGAGCCAGAAGGTGGTCATAGCAATTCCTAAACTACACAAGATAAACCCATCGTGTTTGAGCTCATTCGAACCGACTCAACAAGTAGTTTATGATTGTGGAAAAAAGTACAGTCGGCATTAAAAGCTTGTACCAAAAATGAAATTTTTGTTCAAAAACTTATTTAACACTAGCTCCCCATAGACGATTCCATATCTTCGTCCCCAAGGGGTAGTGGAAAAAAATGGAAACCAAAAGGTTTAGAAAATTTTGTACCCTACAATATTTCAGAACTACTAACTACCACCACCACCATAACTACCATTTTACTGAACTAGATTCACTAAAATTGACTTTACTGTAACTACAGTGTAGGCAAAAAACAGAAAAACGGACAGTTTTTCAAGATGGCGGAGAAAGTTATAGAGCTGGAGAGAAGAAAACTTTGGGTTGCCAACCTTTTTTAAAACCAAAATAATCTGACTTTTTTAAGTTACCGGAACAATTACTTACTAAATGTACGATGAAAAGTTGTATGTAAAATGTGTATGGACTGCACCTTTTCCGGTTTACCGCACTTCCGGTTCAAATTTCCAAATGGCAATAGGCAGATCCGTATTTTGCAGGATCAAAACCGTCTGATAACGTTGTCACCCCAACTGTTGCATGATATGCCACTCGTATTTTTTTTCGCTTTGGACGTAATTCAGACGAATGAATAAAGAAAGCCAATTTTGGGAATAAAACAATTAAAGTTAAGACACAGCCTTATTTTATTTTGATTCTCTATCTAAGAATAAAGATTAAATAATCATATCATATCCTTAAAATTAATAAAACAATATTATATTTTTATTTTGTAAGTACCTATTGTGTGGCCAGGAACATCAAATGCCAGTTAAATAAAAAGCTAGAAATGCAAAATGCCAGAAACCCAGAAAACGGTACGACGATGAGCAAATCGCGGAGTGTTAGGGACAAATCACACCAAACGGCCGCAGTCGGCGCGCATCCCACTAGAATCAAAGGAATTCGAACCCTCCAAGCAGAAGTTAGATTTCATATTTGAATGAAGCATCAGTGCTCGCGAGCAGCTGGTAGGCGGTCGCCGCGCTGGCAATGCTGCTGCCGTTTAGATATACTGTCCTCACCTCCTGTATAGAGGGTACGTATTATTTCTTTGACTTCAGTGGGGTGCGAGTTTTGGTGTGAATCGTCCCTTAGGTAGAACTGCGACCCTTCATCGTGCAATCCGAGCTAGCGAAGCGAGCGTCCGCGGCAGCAGCCGGCGAAGCGCCAGTAAGAACAAAATATTTTTTACTAATACCCTACAATTTCTGACCTATTTTTTTTTCGAAATTAGCTTCTACTGAGCCCCACTCGGCTGTGCTTAATATAAGTGCCTAGTAGTAACCCCTTGGTCCAACTTTTATTACTTTTATTTCCCACAAGCACTCGTCTCTAATTTTCTTTTGGCAAGTTTCTTTTCTAAACTTCGGCGTTTCTGTCTCTTTATATAACTGGCATTTTGCGTCCCCGTCCAGATGCATGAAAACGTTTTAAACCAATAAAATAAATAATATTGGGGGATAATAAAGTATTAAAGTAGATAACTCTCGTGAGTCTTAGATCCTCAGATCATATGATCTGAGCTTAGATCCATATATGTATTTAATACATAGGTACCTATATTGAACCGTCATTAAGGTCGAACATTGCTCGACATTTTTCGAATGGATTCGCGAGCCTTAATTACGATGATGATTGCGATACGATAACAAAATAATACAATATCTTAAAATAGAAAAAGGCAAATTCACATCTTTACAATGAAATTTGATATTATTAGCATTTTACATAATTTTACTAGGAACTTATTCACTATTAACGGTGTTACAAATATGTATAAATCAAAATTGATTCATATTATAACCAAATTATAACACTTCATATTCCTATTGTAAGTAAATGATTGTTGAAGTGTTACATGAAAATGATTATTTTATTACTTATAGGAGGTACTTTATAGTAAGAAACTTTCCAAATAGAATACTTCAGAATTAAAAGTAACCTATCTAAAAAGACTTCATGTTATACGTACCTACATAAACCTGAATGACTGGAACTTATGATAAATGTGTAGGTAACTCATTATGATTATATTGTTATTATACATATATTTAAATTATATGTAGTTTAACAGCAGTTTTCGAATACTTATCAATATTTATCCACATAACTTTTATTCTAAGTACTATTTAAATGACTCTTACTTAACAATACATAACAAGAAATGCGTAAATTTAATATCACATTATTTGGTTAAATAAGTGCGACGTTAAATCGAAAATTCATTTTAGTCCATTACTCGCATAAGGACTAACATTGCACACCTAATCTTATAGTAATGCATAAGGTAATCAATCAAAAGTTTGTACACATTTTCAGGATACTTCACACGCAGGATTTTGCATCCTTTGTCCTATCTCTGTCATATTTAGTTAATACTAAACAAGCAGCAATTTGAAGTTATTGAATACCTGTTGACAATTTTGTGCAACATAAAATATTTACCATATTTAAGCGTATGTTTAGGTAACTTCATATATTAAGTACTTGCCCATTGTCGTTTTACCGTACACCATGCATCAAAACAGTCTGTGTTTCATTTATTTGCTCTTTTATTTCTTTATTGCGATATTCAGACACAGAACTGCTCGTGATATACAGTTCTTAATTCCGAATTATTTTCTTGACCATCTAAGTCTCAAAAAGTACATACTTACGTATGTTTTTCTAAAGGTAATGGGATCAGTTTATAAGATTATATGTACGTAAGTACCCACCCAGATAAATGCTTATTGTATAAATACATTCCTCTTTTGTTTACACCGTGCTTAGCAACAGTGCTAACAAATAGCTTTGTACCTATTTAGATTTATTTAAAAATAAGATACAGTTAAGTGCAAAAATATACTTGCATACAACTTACTCAAAAATTTGTCCCTTGGGTCTTATGCCGGCATTTTAACATTTCGTTCGGTAGATATTTATGATAGGATTAAATCGATGCATATTTTTGCATTTGACCTTAATCGTAATTTTGATCCTTAATCATAAATTAAATTACACAAGATAGGTTTAATTTCTTTACGGATCCTTACTTGGAGATCGAAAGAAACGACCAACGTGTTACAGCGCATTTTCATCGACTTTCACTATCACTGTCAATGTCAAGGGAGCGGTCATCGGCAGTGTCAATACCGAGCACAGAGGAGTCATTAGCGGATAAAATCCGGCCGTATTTATTCAGGAACTCCAGCACCACACCATTAGACCACCCAAAACCTTCCTGCACAGTGTACTCCCCACCTCCTCCAAATTTCCCCGGTTGTTCAACATCATACTTCTCAAACATCTGCTTGTTCTCATCGAAACCTTTCAAACACGCTCGCACCCATGTCTGAGCCACTTCGAAGGCTGTCCTCCTCGATTCCCGAGTTCCTAAAGCCTCAAGCGCATTGACTGCTATGCTCACTAGTGGTGGCCAAGCGTTAGGGAAGTCCCACTGTTCGCCGCTTTGGATTAATGAAGCAGGAACTCCTCCAGGGAAGTCCAGTCCATGTGACAATTGAAGATATTTCAATACCCGGGCTGACTTTTGCCTGACTCTTCGCTTTTCAATAGCTCCCATCCAGAGCGGAGACAGATTGCTAGGATAGAAGTATTTCCTGAGTTCGTTGTCAAGTATGTCATAGTCGTACCATATGCCATCTTTCTCATCCCACAAAACTAGCTCGATTGCAGCCCTCAGCTGCTGGGCGCGGTACGCATATTTCGCGTATTTGACAAGGTTTCCCATTTGTAGATTAAAGGTAGCTACGTTTTGAAGAGCGTTCGCATAAATAGCATTTAAGTCAACAGGAATAATATCTCTAGTATGGATGCTACGGAGATGCCCTGTATTGCCTCCATTTTGGTCTATAAACCAACGGGAGGAAAAGTCCCATCCGCTTTCAGCCGCGCTCTTAATGTCAGTGTAAAACTCTTGCTGACGGACCGGATCACTACTTAGATTTTGGGCATTTGTATAATCTTCGATGTATGATTCTGGGCGGGGACCAAGACTCGGAGCGAAATACCTGAACAAGTCGAACGATCGCCCGTTTTTGGCGACTGTCACTTTTTGTGTCTGCGTCCAATAATCCAACTCCTTTTCTAAATGTCCAATATTGTCCATTACGAATTTAAAGTCTTTGGTCTCTCTATAGTACAAAGACACCATGGCTGTAAGGAGAGGGGGCTGACTTCGCTCCTGGTAATACCACCGGCTTCCATTCGGAATGTGTCCCAACTTGGTCAGTAGCTCTATAAGATTCTCGATCATTCCCTTAGCAGTATCCCGCATCCCACTAATGAGTAGACCTTCAATGATCCAATAAGTGTCCCAGTAATAGATCTCTTTGAATCGCCCCCCAGGAATTATAAATCCATGTGAGACCGGAATAAGACTGTGTTGGTCGGGTTTGGTAAATACGATAGGCTTCACTTTTCTGCCCAGAGTCGGCCAGATGTCATTGATATCTCTAGCAAATTGGCGGAGTTGCTCATCACGGATACGGGCAACAAAGGCAGGGTTCTTTGAATAATCCGGAGGAGTCCAGTCATCAAGTTCACCGTCGTTAGAGAAGTATTCATCGAGGAACTCTTGGAGCTGTTCTTTGGTAGGGTCGTTATTAGTTTTATTCAAGACTTCGTCGAACGCAGCGAGAGTTGTGTTCGGATCTTGCTTCATTTGAAGGTCGACAAAGGTCTTGGAGTCGCGGAAGACGTGCTTGATATTTACTTGGTGGAGGAGCTCGCTGTAGCAGTACACTTTTTTGTCACATGACTGCAGAAGGTCCTCGGCGAGGACGGTAGCGGTCGCAGCCGCTATTAGGAGGACAGGTAACATCTGTAAAAGAAAGAAAGGATGTGTTAAGCTAAATGATACAAAAATCCCAAACCATGTCAACAGAAATTTACCAACCATATTTATACCAATTTACAATAACATCCTGCAACTAGAAATAAGTATTCTTGCAAATAAATATATATTCTATTTTATTCCATTCTATTCTACGTCGCTAAATATCTCAAGAAGTAATTTTATGCTATCGTTTTGAAATTTGGAATATTAATAAAAATAATTTTTAAGAAAAAAAAACCGACTTCAATGGGGGAGTCCGGTGAAAGATTATTAATCTTAGATGGTGCCCTCTTAGATTCCATACAATAAAATACAAAAATGGCTATAAGTATGTTTATAATGGTAGAAGACTAAGTACCCTCAATTCCTCATGAAATCATGGAAAAACCTTGCTTGCTTGACAAACAAAACGAAGAGAACAAATCGCCAAACGTGAACTACGCGTCGTTGAAGAGTTCCGTTCTGATCATCATCAGCAGTTCCACTTCATCAAATGTCACTTTTATGAATGAAAATGCTTGATTAGTTCATGAAAATACTAAAGTCACTATTTGTGTGCCTTTCACATTTGAGGAGTTTCCTCGATTCCTAATGGATCCCATCATCAGAACTCGAGCATGACAAAAATCAATCGTGAAAATAGAACTTGCTTAACAAACACAGCTAGAAGGACAAATCGCCAAACGTGAACTTTTCGTCGTTGAAGAGTTCTGTTCTGATCATCATCAGCAGTTCCACTTCATCAAATGTCACATTTTTGTATAATAATGCTCGATTTGCTGATAAAAACACAAAAATCACTATATGTTTGCCTTTAAGATTTGAGAAGTTCCCTCAATTCCTCATGGATCCCATCATCAGAACTCGAGCATGACAAAAATTAATCGTGAAAATAGAACTTGCTTAACAAACACAGCTAGGAGGACAAATCGCCAAACGTGAACTTTTCGTCGTTGAAGAGTTCTGTTCTGATCATCATCAGCAGTTCCACTTCATCCAATGTCACATTTTTGGATGCAAATGCTTGATTTGTTGATAAAAACACAAAAATCACTATATGTTTGCCTTAAAGATTTGAGGAGTTCTCTCAATTCCTCATGGATTCCATCATCAGAACTGCCTTTTGACAAAAACGGGACCAACTTTGATATATATACATACAATCAAAAAAAGAATTTTTCAAATCGGTTAAGAAATGACGGAGTTATGGAGTAACAAACATAAAAAAAAAAAAAAAAAAAAAAACATACAACCGAATTGATAACCTCCTCTTTTGAAATCTTGAAGTCGGTTAAAAAGGCTAACCTAGATGCATGGAACATGGTGTTAAATATACTTATTCTTTTATTTTCTGTGAAAAATTACCGATACAAGGGGAGTTAAAAAATTTAATGTCTAGTTACTATGTCAAGAGGGCTGTCATATGAAAAGGCTTGAATGCACATTTTAAAACGGTTCTAATTTCTTTTTTACAGTGATTAAATTCGATTTCTGAAAGAAAATGTAAAAAATACCCTCCTACAACCTAAAACCAACCAACTATCAGAATACAGCAGCTATTCAGTGGCGCAAATTAGTAAAAATATGTGTCGATAAATTGCGTTGAATTAATGGGGTTGGGACGGGGATCGTTGTACGGAACTCTCGGTATGCGAGTCGGACTCGCACTTGACCGGTTTTTTTTGTGAACAATAAATAATATTTTGTATTTTGTGGTACCTACCAATTTTGCCATGGACTTATGATTAACTTATGATCATTTATGTTAACTTGGGGAGCAATAGGAGGCCAACTACCTAAATCTTGTTTAATTTAAAAACTTATAGTATTTCTGTCTGATCGCCGTATTCCGTCATGTATTTGTTGTCGCGTAACTCAATAGTAATTATCATTAAAATTAAATACGGTTTAAGTAAAATAAAACTCAGTTTATAGATAATCGTCTTGGCGGTTTGCGCTTGTTTAAAACCAATTACGAAACCAAATGTGGGAAAATCACAGACATTTAATGGTATACGGAATTAAAATACATTGAAGATTTAGATAAACCTGTTAAAAAACGTTTCTTATACCACAGTGATTGTCTGATGTCACTCCACGATCTATAAATATTTATTAAGGTTTACAATATACTTTTGAATAAGTATTCATTTTTTAAAATGATTGTTCAGCGTATTGATGAGGGCAGAAAAGTCTCGTAGATCGATTTTTCATCCCCGTAAACCCTTCAGCCGAGTCTAGGGTTTCTTCTCGAGTTGTTTCGAACTCGAGACAACTCGAGAATTTTGGCTTCATTCGAGTCGAGAAAAATTACTGTAACTCGAGAATTCTCGAGTTCCGAACGTAAAGTGCGGACTGAAGTCAATCGCGCCTTTTCACCTAGTGCCCGGCCACGATATCGCGCGGCGGCGGCGGCGACGAGCAACGGCCATAGAAGCGGCATAGATTGGATCGAGACAAAGCGATCTGTCTGACCTTTTGAAAAGTCTTGGTTCTGATTCTGATACCATTTAATCAGTTAAATTCGATCATAAAAATATCTCAATCGATATTGATATATATTAATTATCATACGTCGCACTCCAGCGGGCATTTTGGGGGCACTTCATATGGTATGGTTTACAAAAAAACTTATTAATTTACTAGTATACATATACATACTTAGTATTTTTTATATACTTGTTATTTTATATCAATCTTAAATTGTCTACATAATGTGAGATCTTGTAATTGGCTTTGCTGTAGGTAACTAATAACGTTGTTACTTAGTTTTATTGCTATCCCAATATTTTTTTTGTTTTCATTTTTTTATTGCTGTTGGTTATCCTATAAATAAATAAATAATGTGAAAAGACTCTTTAAAGCGATAAGCCTATTTATGTGGCCGCTTATTCTGACAACTCTAAAATTGATTGATTTATTTGTGAATCTACCATCTGACGTGCCCGCATATCGCCCCCTCGGGTACGACGTATGATAATGTATTAGTTTCAAAATAAAATGATCAGTTTATATGGATGCATATTAATCATACGTCGTAGCCACATAAATAGGCTTATCGCATTAAAGAGTCTTTACACACTATTTATTTATGTATAGGAGAATCAACAGCAATAAAACTAAGTAACAACATTATTAGTTACAGCAGAGCCAATTACAGGATCTCACATTATGTAGATAATTAAAGATTGATATGTATACTAGTAAATTAAGAAGTTTCTTTGTAAACCATACCATATGACGTGCCCGCAAAATGCCCGCTGGAGTGCGACGTATGTTAATTACATTGCGCATGATTAAAAGACTATAAAATTAGATTATCAATCTATAACTTGAATATTTAATTACTTTTTTATGTCATTAATGCGTTAATATTCATAGATGCCTATTTGTCAAGGCATAGATGCCTATTTTTCAATCAAAAAAATATATATCAATCAGTATTAATAAATGTTACATTTTGTTTTTTGTTGATTATTGTTCACAGTCACATAATTTAAATTTAACTACGAGTAATTAAATTTGTTTCTTGACTTAAGCCATGCATGGCTAGGGAGTAGTATGTCTGTAACTGATTAGGAATTTGTAACAAATGATCTCAATGAAAAACACGAATGTAGTAAAACCAATGGAGCACCAATGTAAAAGACTGGAAATATGATTTCAGTATTAATAAGTTTTAATGTTTTGTATTGTTTTGTATGTAAGATTTTAACAATTGTATGTTTGTTTAAAAGAAGATTTTCATTTATTTTACGTATTTCTAATCATAGTAGTGCAATAAAAATTACTTACCTATCATTTTTTTTGTTCTTTTTTACCAAAACTTTACAGTTTAAAAAAAAGACTCGAGACAACTCGAGACTTTGGGCTCGAGATTTCTCGAATCTCGAGAATCTAAATGGCTCGAGAAATGAGAAAACCTAGCCGAGTCAGAAAGAATTTATGATTTTTAATTAATTGCGTCCACGATTTAATGCATAACGTAAATTTTTAAACAAATTGACACTGTCTGCTATTTTTTTAATAACATGTGAAGTGATGTCCATACTAACGCAGTTTATTGACACAAAAATGTGGTATCGTATTTGAAAAACACGGTTTTATCTTTATAGTATCTACTATTATAACGCTAAGCTATAAAGTCAAATAAGGCCGTATCTCCAATGGGAGTTTCATTCGAAATACCGCTTTTAGCATAAAAAGTAGGGCTTGAATTACCTACTTGTCACATGAAGCATCACAGTGTAAGCAAATCAAAATTGACCTTGACCTGACTGCACTTAGTGATATCATTGATATGTTGTTAGCACACTAATTGTTCGTTTTTCAAGCCTTGACCCGTATCCAAATGTCTTCTTTTAGCCAAAATGCTAATTAACCCGTACGTTCGCATTTGGAATTTAAATTTTGGTGGAATTGTTTTTTTTTCTTTGTATTTAATAAGCACTAAAACTGGCCACCTTGGAACCAGTTTTAGTACCAGGACATGCAGTCCGTGAAGTTTTGGAATAGTGTTTGATTTCGGGGGAAATATTTTGATAGTCAAACACTATTCCGGTTCCGGTGAATTCTTTTATTTTTAAGTACAGGATTTAAGTGAGAAAAATGTATTACACTACCGAAGATTGTTTTATGATACATTAGATGATTGGAGCATCAACAATTTGTAGCCTGCCTAGGACGAGAATTGATAAATTGTTATATTTATACTATTTATTTTTCCTAAAAATATAACTATTTAGTTAGTTAATAACTTAGAACATAAAACTAAAACTAACTACAGTTAAAATAATTAAAGCTAACAATTAAAAATACCCATAAAATTTAATGCCCTTGGTAGGATGCCCATCACGCAGGCAGCATTCCCGCGCTGGATTGCGATTGTAATTCTCTGCGCGAGAAAGCTGCCCGCGCGAGGCTCGCCCATTGCCTCCCTCAGCCGTTTGCCAAGCACCTTGTGGAGCATCTGTGCGCCCCTGTCCCACGAGCCAAGTGTCTCGACACCAAACGCTACGAAGTAAAGGTTCATAAATTCATCTTGTATTACAAGCTATTGCTTAACCTTAAAATGACACGTGATAACAGATTAAGGTCATCGGCAGTATAGTTACGTAAAGTATCCAAAACTAGTGCATTTTATATAACAACCAATGTAACCGATACCCGTACTTAAAATGTAAATAAAAATGTGAAACATCAATACAGCCAAAACCTAAATTGTTTAGTTCTATAAACGAACTTATAATAATAGACATAGAGTTCAAAGTTCAGCTAATCGTGAAAGCGTGATACGAGTTCGAGAGTAAAATACCATACCAAATGTCTTGTCTATAGGAAGCAGTTTTAGATATGAAACTGCATCAACACCTCTTAATTGACTTGCAGAAAATCGAATCTTATATTCCATTGATAGGGTCGAAAATAAAAGATTATAATATGTATTTATTTTTAGAGGTGTTGCAAGAAATGGCACCTACCGTGATTGTATCATTAATTTAATTGCAACCATGGGCTATTCGTGTTTATGCTACGGTGTCTGTCTACCCAGTTGCAATAAAAAGTCATATATAACATGGAAATCCCAAGTAGTACCTAAGTAGGGATCCTGTTACTTGACCTAACCGAATGATTAATGCATTTTTCTACAGAACAGTGAACTTTTCGAGTTTCCTTGAATGATATCAAATAGAAGTCATTATCATTAGATTCGATTAGGTTTGTTTTGCAATAATCCTATAAAGTTTACTATTTAAGAAAAAATGCATTAAGTCTAATGAAACATTAGGTGAAAAGGTGAAATAAAGCATTTACGGCTAAAGTAGGCTCATTAGATTAGGTTTGGGGGCCAATTCTCGCGTTCGATCGAGATGATCTCTATTAGAGATTCTATACAAGTGACTCTACCATTCTATACAATGTCACGATAGACATGCATCTCGATCGGACCGAGAATTGGCCCCCAGGTCTAACAACGGAGAATCATCTAAGTATGAAATTTTTTTATACACTAAAATGTCAAATATGTAACCGACTACTGGATGGAAGTAGAAATATAGTTTAACGTAGCAATATTAATATTAGGGGACAATTTTTTACACACATCGAACTAGTCCGCCTATAGTAAGCTCAATAAGGCTTGTGTTATGGGTACTAGACGACGATATATTTAATAGATATACAGGATGTTTGGTAACAGGATGCAAAGACTTTCAGGGATGATAGAGGGGTCATTAAATTTTAGATATTTTAGACACAACTTGCTTTAGTACAAAGTCTCTGGTTACCAAGATATGTACCATTTTATTTTGAAAATTGTATGTTTTCCATACTACCATACATTTGGAAATGTTTAGATTTTTTTTAATGTTCCCTATTTTTCTGGCTTATCGTAAGTTTTTAGTAGCTGTAGGAACTAAGGAAGTTTTTGAAATCAATTGAATTGAGACTAACGACTTTTTACTACCTGTATTCACATGGCATTCAATTAGAGCTTAGTAACGGTTACTGAGATAAATCACGGACAGACGGACATGACGAAACTATAAGAGTTCCTACGGAAATGGTGCCCGGATAGGTGCCCGTAGTAAGTCGAATATAAATCCATTCTAGGCTGAAACTGGTAGAGCCAATCCAACGCCGGCTCGAGGCCTCGCCCTTGCTTCTTGAATAACTGCGTGACTGATTAGTGATTGATTACACTTTACAGCAATTTGTATATTTTAAAACAATACTTCGACTAACTTTGTAAACAATTAAAATTACTTGAAATGTGCGGTTAATATTTATCAGATTATTCGTCTGCCTTATCGCGGATATGATTAGAATTAATAGTTATTTTCTTCGGTGTTCGATAATTGTATACTGCCGTTGTGTTCACGAGGAAATTCATGAGAAAATTGTTGAAGTGATTCTTTTATTTGTTTTTGAAGTATTTTGTCCTATAGTAACACCTACAAAAAATTAACGAAGATTTTACGTGCACGAGAATAAAAAACCTTATAGTTAACAACCTACCAAAAACTGACCGACTCCCACCGAACACGTTAACTTTTATTAACACACTATGTTAAGTTTTATTAGATTCGTTTTTGTTACATTCATTGTTAACTGCCGCTCTTCTCATGTTTAGTTGAATTCCCATCGAACAAATTGATATAAGGGAAGGCGCACTGTTTATCCTAAAACACAGGTTAACTATTTAGGAATCAGCATTTCTAATTCTAAGGAAATATCTGTATTTACTTAATGAATAAATATATTATTACTGTAAATACTTAAACCTATTTTTTTCGTTATATTAGTAAAATGATGCTTTAACCGCGTTTTGTCGGTTGGTTCCTGTAGTAACAGATATTAAATACTCGTAAGTATCAGGTAGATAAAATAGACTTTTTACGTCCGCAGGTTTTTCCATTTGCTTCGTTTGTGTAAAAAAAACCATGGCCGGACTCACTCGAGCGCAACTCAGTCTTGTTATGAACCCGATCGCATTTCGTCTTTGCGGATTATGGAAATATCAAATCGTTATCATCGTCACTTTGACCCCGAGTTCCCCTGATTCTGAAAGACCGATACTTTAGCCCACTGACCGTTCAGTAATATTACCTACTTCTTCTAGTTGGCAGCTAATCTTTGGCTACACCGTGATTCATTTGTAGTATCTAACAATAATCGTTTAAGTAGTTTCTAAAATACTTTTTATAGTATTACGTAAAATGTTATTGTCGTTTTTTGCTAATGTCGGCGTTTACTGGAATCTAGAAAGCATTCAGTTAATTCTGCTGTGCTAGACTAAAAAGTCTTATTTCCATACAAAATTCGTAATGAAATGTGGCTTTTTGGCTTTAAATTTGTGTAACAAAAATAAAAATTGTAAAAGTTACGGGACACTTTTTCAAATGCCGACGATCTGCAAAAAGTACAATATGACAAGTTTAAAGATTTAAGCCTGTCTTTATATTTGATTTTTATCATTGCATCATTGGAATATTGGTAGCTAACAAGTAACAACTTTTTTCGGTGCATACCGGTAAATTTGTATTTTAAATAATATACATATATAATAAAAAGTTAGTTTAACGTTACAAACAAAAATGAAATGTGTAAATACAAAACTGAAATGTAATGTTTTTTAGAATACACTTTTGTACATACCACGTACATTCACCCGGCCGTGTAAAATTGTACCTCTTGCCACCTCTTCGGAGCTTATTGATAATATGTCACACTCTGTTATTGCAAATCTATATATAATTTATGCTAATCCATGTCTTTTTTCTAAAATAAGTATTTTCAAGTCAGATCTCGTCTACCGTTTAACGAGCGACGCTTCATTTATGTACAACAATAGTATCATAAGCACCTATTGTATTTTTATTGTATCGTTTTTCTATTACGTCGCCGGTGTAGCATATTATATATGTTTGAGTGACAACATGGAGAATGGACTACGAAGACAAAAATTGAACTGGACTTGGCATTGGTGCCTGGCGTGCCGTCAGGATTATTAGTGATTAGTATCACCCACCACCACCACCACCATATCAGCCGAAGGACGTCCACTGCTGAACATAGGCCTGCCCCAATTTCATGGGCACGCTTGGCGCTTGGCGTGCGGATTGGCGATAGTAAAACAGATATTGATGTTTCTTTTGAGTTTATGATGAGAATTGATGAGATGAGAATTCTAACTGTAGTTTAAAATATAGTTGCACGGATAGGATAACTGAAAGAAGTTGATAGTCCTAATAATACTAAAGTACAGTAGATTAAAAAGAAGAAGCTAAAATTTGCGGAATCCTGGCTTCTTTTCTGCCTCATCATCATCAAACATGCTCTCGAGTTCGCTGGGGTTATTGTTTGTTGCATATGTGTGTATGTAATTTTATGTTGAACTGACTCTAAACTCGGAAAACTGTTTAGGGTAGGGGTCATCAATTTAAAAGAGGTTGCCGCTGTGTTCGACATCACGTCACGTCAGACTGTCAGGCCTTCAAAACGCGGGCTGCGGTGTGCCGCAAGGCTCCTCTTGCTGCCCGCCAATAGCTTGCTAGCTAGGAAGAAGTCTCAGCAGAAAGCCAAATCAGAATAGTTATGTTTTACCTACATGTGGTGCGGCTCGCACCCGCAGAGCAAAATAATGAAAATTCCCTCCCCAGCCCTCGATTTAAAAAAGGTTGACCACCCCCGATATAGTATCATGACTATTCCCCGTGACTCAACGTCCGGGATGGAGTAAACTAAACCGGTCTTTCCAACTAATAGAATAAATACAGTAAGCATTTGTCCAATAAATCTACATAAGTGGTTTGTTGTTCTCTTTAAAAATAGACATTCACAGATAATTCAACACATCAAGCATCAGATAAGCCTCATGAAACATTTTCCAATGATAGTGATAATGCTCTTAAGATAACTGAAGTACTTACTATTTATTACTTATTCTGTGACTGAAGTATTGAAGGCCTCACGCCTTTAGTAAGACAATGAATAACAAGGTGAATCGCTTTCTTGGAACGCTATAACTAATAGGTAATAAATTGACACATTTAACTTAAATTCAGCTTTTACTAAATAAATTGTTTTATTTAATCACATTAATAACAAATAACTAATAAAATTAATTAAAAATTAAACATACCTACCTACCTATAACTATAATCTAAAATCTAAGTTAGGTCCCCCAAGTCTGTTCCCTGCGGAAGGGTGCCCATAAGGCTGGCTGCATTCCCCCGTTGAATGGCGATGCCTATTCTTTGTCCGAGGAATGAGCCAGCCCTAGGGTCATGTGTTGTTTCCAAAAGTCGTTTTTTTAAATTCTGAAAAAGTGTATGCGAAAGCCGCAAATATGTAATTATGTGTTAGATTGGCATATTTGCGGCGCTTAAGGGCCTCAGCCGCCGCCGCCGCTCCGCCAGCCCTCATCGATGTGGAGGCTTTTACTTAATATTAAATTATTTCAAATATTAATTATATACCTACTTTCTTATTAATAAATAAAATTATATGAAAATACTAAATAATAACAAAGTTCTGGGGGACAATAAAAATACATTTAAATGCAAAAAATACATTTAAAATAAAATGAGTAATACTCGTATGTGTTAACCATTTGTCCGATGAATTGAAGAATGTATGTATGATTTTTCCACAAATTTGTTAAGAAGTTCGAGTAAAAATAATGGTAAAAACCTGTAACATCCGTATGTGCCTGTATATCAATTACGACCGTACTCTACTTATACAACATTATCGAAATCACAGCTTCATTGTATAATTTTTCTCCTATGACTATCATCAACACTGCAATTATTGTGCTGTACAATTAGTACAATTACAGAATAAGATTTTCCCGTCACAATAATGTTATAATTGAAGTATGTATATACTCGTACTTCAATATTAACATGAAATACAGTAACAATTATAATTATAATAATCGTATGGGATTTATTTTCGAACCGTGAGATCTACGAGAAGACAAGTACGGTTGCCAGTTTGCTAGTTTTCAGGTTTCTTAAAGTGCAACAATTATTATGAAATATATAAATAGACAATTTTAATAGAGCCCATAAAAATCAAATATACACTATCGTTCATAAGTATTTAGGCACCCATACCTTTTTCCATACATCTGTTTACAAAAATGACTTTCAGAAATACACTGCCAAGTCAGAGTCCCTTGACAGTTTTGCGTGCATTTTGCATTTTTTATTTAGCTGATTTATTGAGCCTTAAATCGGTGCCAGAGACCCCCCTTTTAAAATGGTAGTTTTCTTTTTGCAATGAATTAAATAACTACTAATGACACAGTAGTGTATATATACACATAAGCTATTCGTATTTTCTAATATTGTATATCAATAAAACTGTTCTTCAAGATTTCAACATGTTATGCGTAAATATTTTTTTAAGGATCAGTTAAGTGTCTATCAGCATCAGAAACAAAGTAAGTACATACGTACTAAGTAGTATACAAAAATGAACTAAATAAACTTTATTCTGAAAGTAGGCCGCAATAGCACTTTACAAGTCAAATTCTACTAGCGTTTCTAAAAAGGAAGACCAATGTCGATGTCGAGAAGAAACGGCGAAACAAATTCATCAGTCTGTAATTTTCTCCCAAAACAACCGTTGTAATTATAAGAATAATAGTAGGTACCTCATCAATTTCATCATCATCATTTCAGCCGAAAGACGAGTGACCTGAATATGAGTACCAAAAACGAGAAAAAGTAATTATAAGGGATAGTTCTACAAGAAATCATGACGAAACTTTACTATCAAATACGAGCTAGAAAGAGAGTCATGGAAATTATTTCTACTATACTATTAACCAAAACGTTTGATATGCTTTCTTGCAAGAGCCTTTTATAGGGGTGGGAGGATGAAAGTTACAGATTTCTTAATTTTTCTGTCTTTGCATGAAAATCCTCGGCTCCATATACCAAATTTCAGCTTTCTAAGATATCGGCAAGTACCCTATCCTCGTGGCGCCCAAAGATTTTTTGGGTCCTCTTTAACTATGACCCGACTGTCCTTCTTATAGGACATAATAGTTATAGTCATATCCGCCCAAGATTTTGAGTTGAAATTTGTATGTGTTAGAGTTACCGGTTTGAAGTGAAACTTTCAGGGTATAATTATGATTATATTAGCATGTGTTTTTGATTTCAGTTATTTGTCTACTTTTTGTTCTTTACAAAGGCCTTTGGGCCATAATTACTAGATTAAAAGGAATTATTAAGTCATGTAACATACTAGACACGAAAACTTAGTAGTGTAAAGAGTATTAAATTATTAGTGAAAGATAAGATAAGTATCATTTTTAGGGTTCCGTAGTCAACTAGGAACCCTTATAGTTTCGCAAACAATTTTTTTTTTATATTTTAATTTGATAAAGTGGATATTTTCGGAAATATTGATACGAAAAGAAAAAAATATCCCTCTAACTTTTGAACTATGGGTCCAAAAAATATGAAATAAATTATGAAAGTGAAACTTAATAAAGACTTTCAACATAAACTATAGCAGACATGATCAGTTAAGCCGTTTTTGTATTATCATAAAAAGTCTTCCCTTAGTAGTGTTTTACTAATGAAACGCTGCGAAAGTATTTCCTTTTGCTTGTTATTGATTTTTTCAGAGTAATTTCATTGGTTAACTACGGAACCCTACACTGAGCATGGTCCGACATGCTCTTGGCCGATTTTTTACATTAGTAATATTTCAAAAACCAGCACAATAAAGCCACAAACTAAAAACATTCAGATATTTTTAGTACTAGCTTCGACCCAAGCGACTTTACAAAGTACATTAAATTTCAACCCAAGATTTCGCAGAATTTCAGGTCTAAAAATGCGAACTAGTTATCTCCACTTAAGAATTACCTATTCATTAGCAACTTTTAGCATAAAAACATACTCGACAGTCACGGATTATAATAAAAAAATGCGATTTACTTTTCACGTGTTCGTGAGCCAGCTATACCGCCGTCCATTTTTCAAAAAATGACATCTGTCAACTGTGATAGCCAATGGTAGCATACCGGAAACTGTTCCCTAATATTTCGTTCAGAACTCGAATTAAATTATTTCTTTAACCCACGAAATTTCAAAAATCTATACAGATTTTATTAATATGGCCTTCTGAAAGGCGCATGGGCAGTAATTGAAAGTTAGTTGAAAAAAGTTCTGGGCTGGAGTCACCATGTTTATTTTGGGTTATCAAAAAGCGCGTGGGCGCCACGAGGCTATATTAGGTTTTGATGGATGAATGAGTGGCCATATCGTCGTATTTTAGATTTCAATAAAATCTAAATTATAACAGATAAATGTATTTCATATGTTTACTAACTACATCTTATCCTGTGAATTTGGGCTTTCTGATGTTATCTGGGGTGAAGATATGAGGGTTTGAATATAAGACAAAACGGCTCGAGAAAAGGTAAGAAGTGCCCCGCCTTTTTAACCGACTTCAAAATTTCAAAAGAGGAGGTTATCAATTCGGTTGTATGTTTTTTTTTTTTGTTTTTTTTTTAATGTTTGTTAGTCCATAACTCCGTCATTTCTTAACCGATTTAAAAAATTCTTTTTTTGAGTGTAAGTATATATATCCAAGTTGGTCCCGTTTTTGTCAAAACGCAGTTCTGATGATGGGATCCATGAGGAATTGAGGGAACTCCTCAAATCTTTAAGGCAAACATATAGTGATTTTTGTGTTTTTATCAACAAGTCAAGCATTTTCATCCAAAAATGTGACATTGGATGAAGTGGAACTGCTCATGATGATCAGAACAGAACTCTTCAACGACGAAAAGTTCACGTTTGGCGATTTGTCCTCCTAGCTGTGTTTGTTAAGCAATTTCTATTTTCACGATTAATTTTTGTCATGATTGATTTCTGATAATGGGATCCATGAGGAATTGAGGGAACTCCTCAAATCTTAAAGGCAAACATATAGTGATTTTTGTGTTTTTATCAACAAATCGAGCATTATCATACAAAAATGTGACATTTGATGAAGTGGAACTGCTGATGATGATCAGAACAGAACTCTTCAACGACGAAAAGTTCACGTTTGGCGATTTGTCCTTCTAGCTGTGTTTGTTAAGCAAGTTCTATTTTCACGATTGATTTTTGTCATGCTCGAGTTCTGATGACGGGATCCATTAGGAATCGAGGGAACTCCTCAAATGTGAAAGGCACACAAATAGTGATTTTAGTATTTTCATGCACTAATCAAGCATTTTCATTCATAAAAGTGACATTTGATGAAGTGGAACTGCTGATGATGATCAGAACGGAACTCTTCAACGACGCGTAGTTCACGATTGGCGATTTGTTCTCTTCGTTTTGTTTGTCAAGCAAGCAAGGTTTTTTCATGATTCCATGAGGAATTGAGGGTACTTAGTCTTCTACCATTATAAACATATATTATAGCCATTTTTATTTTATTGTATATCTATCTAAGAGTGCACCATCTAAGTATAATAATCTTTTACCGGCCTCCCCCATTGAAGTCGGTTTTTTTTTCTTAAAAATTATTTTGTTTGTCTTGGCGGGGGCTACCATACCGTACCTCCTGATTACATACACTGGTATAACGCATCACAAGCCACAGCAGTAACCATTGACTCAGAAAAGGCTAGATGACATTATTTTCGCGATGTCAGTCGGGATATTGTCGTAGGCAATAGTTTTCACGGAAGCGACTGCCATCTGACCTTCTAACCCACGGGGGAAACTAGACCTTATTGGCAATAGGCTTTTCAAGTGAGTGGGCAACTTGACTGTTGGAAGTTCTCATCTCAAGCAACTAACGAGGTATGCTATTTCATTTGGTCGTGACCTATTGCGTTTAGTTCTTTAGGTACATAGTTGTCATACAATTTATTGTTTTTTTTTTTAGAAGATAAGAATTCCGATAGTTTTATTTTTAATTCACTTCTGGAATCGTGACATAGACATTTGATATAGATATTATATATATGTAGTTGTCATTTAAAAACTTTTCAATAAGTTATACTCGAACCTATTATGATAAGTAGTCGAAATTGTATAGACCTTAATAAAGTTTAAGTTAAAGTAGGAACTTTAACTTAAACTTTATTAAGGTCTATACAACTTCGACTTGTTAGGAAATAGCCAACACGTGTTTTTCACCCCTATTATTGTCTCAATTTTTTTTTTATTACAAGTAGCCGTACAGTGGCCAGCAACGAGACGTTTACTTTAAATAATTTTAAAATAAGGAGATTAACTGAGATACTTACGTCACCGGGTACTTTGTAAACCGAGGGTCATGAGGAAAACATACTTTTCCTCAAAATTTCTGGTAAAGCCCCTACCGAGCATCTACCTCGTATGTCGTTAGCAAAGCGGTGGGCAATTGTATAGGGTTAACTATACAATTTAACTAGTACCCTACTCGTAGCTGCTAACTTTATTTATTTTTTATTTATTTATTGGTTTCAGGCAACAAAAGGCCATAGGCCATAAAGGTTTTTGATAAAGCTTTTTATACAACGACGGTGGCAAACAAGCTTACATCCTGCCTGATGAAACAGACACCGTGGCCTATGAACACCAGCGAATCCAGACGAATCACAAGTGCGTTGCCGAGCCTTTATTGACTTGGGGATGCGCTGTGTTTTACTATCGAAATAATGACAATACGAAATACGTTGAAAACCCCACACGTCATCAAGTTTTCTACCTAAAACTTAGTTTCTCCAAAATCGTAGATAGAGCATTTTTTTTTTGAATACACGTACGTTGATGGGAATTCAAGGGGCAAAATTAATTGACAGGTTCTTTTAATGATATTTTGGAAATTATTTGTGAAAAGCATCGATAATTGACTTTATCGATATAGGAGCTCTCTACCTGTCATTGAATTTTGCCCCCTGAATCACGACGGGACGACGACGACCCGACGTCTGGTAATGAAGGAAATTCCGTGTATCCGACATATGCGAAATACACTACAAACGTCCGGAGGCCACGGTGTCTACTTACCATGAGGTAACGAGGCAGGCCGTAAGCTTGTTTACCACCGTCGTAACTAGTAGTATTAAAAAATAAGTTGCCTACTGTCTTCGAATTGTTCCTTAGTTAACTTCCTTAGTTTTCCTCTTAATTGTTTGTCGACAATAATTGTTTTGTAGTGTTTTTCTACATTATTTACCTACAGGTACTATGTACAATAAAGAGAAAATGTAAATTAACATTTTTCACCTTACTCCGTCACGATAAGGTGAAAAACTCGGCTGTTGACTATACCATTACTGCGGCCTTTCGTGATCGACAGTGTTCTAATTGATCTTATTATACTTAATTACCTTTCTACTTATAATAATGCTAGGTTTGGAACTAAAAAAAGTTGCTGACATAAATTTAATTTTAGATACAAGCTTTTATTGCCGATTGTACTTTTTCACTATCATCCACTACCCGTTGAGACGGTTCGAATGAGCCCAAACACGATGAGTTTATCTTGTGTAGTTTAGGAGTTGCTATGGCCACCTTCTGCCCCCATCATGATTGGCAGAACGGATTTGTCACATTATCAAGCACGTCTTGAACCAATGGTAATATGTAATTTGGGTGGAGGTTTAGGTATCGGGAATTCGAGAGGAAAAAGTCTCGAGTACCTACCTCATATATTTTTTAGGAAAAATGAATCATATGACAATTGGGTGAGGACATTTTTTGGGTCGTAGTTAAGGCATTTAATTCATCTACAATTTAATTGATTCCGTTGTTGACACGAAAGCTACCCATATAATTTTTATGACATATTTTCGTGTCACAACGGAAAAAAATAAATTGTAGTCGAATTAAATGCCTTAACAATGGTCCAAAAATTTGGTCCTCACCCAATACCCGTCAAATAGTGGCCCTATTCACAGTGCAATCACAGTCACACCACTGAGTCGGGTCGGCCTGAGCGTATAAAAGAGAGATAACCCTTATAGTTTCGTCATGTTCGTCATAAGACAACCATATGAGGCATGAGGCTATAGTTATTGAGTATAAACTCAATAACTATAGCCTTGTTAAGTCAAAGATTTATTTTTGTGATTTTGAATTTAGAATTTTCAATAATTTTGTTAGAGATAGAAGCTCGATTAGAATTTGTACTTGTTAAAATAAAATGTGTACTTAAGATTTAAAGGTGTGTAATATGCAGGGTAGGCTGCTACAAAATTATATATTTTATTTACAAAAAAAAACTTTAGAGCGGTACCTCCATATTATGTAACTGAATGCAAAAAAAATAGTTATTTATGCGACAAGAGCGGAACTTTAATACAGTTTAATATTGTCTAGTGCTTTTTGAATGTAGTTTTCTGGGTTTAATTCAGGTTTACAAGGGCGAAAAATCGATCTAGCTCGTCGCCCAGGTACTTAAAATATAAAATTATTAATAATACGTTTATTGAAGTATTAATATTTATGTACACATTTTATACAAATCTGTGGTCCGACACGCACTTGGCCGGTTTTTTCTTTACTAACGTTAGTTTCAAACAAGCGTACGGCCCGCCTGATGGTAGTGGTTACCGGATCGTATGAGCGCCTGCAATTCTAGAGGATTCGCATGAGCGTTGCCGACCCTGTAAAAACCTGTCCAGTCCTTTCTTGAGGAAACACATATTGTATCGTTCATTCATCGTCTAAATCTAAATTATTATTTTCTTTTACAAATTATACTTACTCAGCGATGCGTACTAAATTGCTATTAGTTATGCTATTATTCGTAGCTCTTACAAAATCTTTCATTAGAAATGAACCAGAATTGGTTTGGCCTCCGATTACGAATAGTTGCTACATATTCAGGGGTCAAAATACGGAAGTATTTTAGTAGTGTAGTACAAAATGTTTTTTTGAATAGCTTAGACTCTAGATAGACTATACAACCTTTTATTAATATTTTTCTTTTTACGTCATGTTTTAGTGTAAATGCGTAGTGAATTGACATTTACTCACTTTTTTTAATCAGTCTTGACCTTCGTCGCTTTATGCTAATGCAATTTGAATTTAGATTTTATGTAAAGTTTAGGCATTATTTAGCCAGGAACTTGTTTAAAAAAGAAGGCTAGACGTAATAACAATTTTTTTTTCTTATTATACGATTGTTTCATTCGTTTTTCATTGCGAAACCTGAGAGGAGGGTATGTGTGTGAAATGCGTTAGACCCGTATGTGTTTGGATGTATATATATATCCGTTCCTAGGTCCCCTTGCAACTAGGTATTCATACTGAATGGCTCAACCGATTTTAATACGTCATTACGTCATTAGTCATTAAATTTGTCCGGATGGCACAATAGCCATAAAATTCTTAAAAAATAAAAACAAATATCAGGTTTTATATTAGGGATTTTTTCAAGACCTCTATTATTCGAGTAGGGTATCAAACTAAATAGCTTTAATAGGTGAGTACGAAAGTGTATACCTACAATACAGTCGGTATTATTAAAAAAAACTTTGATTTCACTTGTTTTAATTTGTTGCTCCGTTCTGAGCGCATCATAACTACTTTACCTTGACTGTAATTTCTTGACTGTGATTAACTGGCCCCTATTTCTGTCAATGACAATTCGCTGTACATGGGCACTATCTTTACTTATCGATCCAGAAATGTACAGCGAATCGTCATAGCCAGGATTCTAAAGTCCAGGCCGATGGACACCTCATAAAAGGCCACCAATCCACCTGTGGCGAGTTGTAAGTAATCTGAATCTCATCACTGAGTGAACGCTCACCACCACACCACATTAGCTTTTACGACCACATTAGATGGTGCCGATAGTGGTGATCCTACCCAAAGGGTAAAAACGGGACCCTATTACTAAGACTTCGCTGTCCGTCCGTTGAAATTTTCACAGATCGTGTATAACAACAAATACTATAACAACAAATACTAAAAACAAAATAATAATAATAATAATTAAGGGGGCTCCCATACAAAAAACGTGATATTTTAGCCCTTTTAATGGCTACCACTCGCCGAGCTAGATCTCAAGAACCGTAATAGCTAGACAGTTGAAATTTGTACAGGTTATGTATTTTTATTGTGGCTACAACAACAAATACTAAAATCAAAATAATTAAGGAGGGCTCCCATACAACAGAGTAGTTGTTGGCGTTTTTTTATCTGGTACGGAACCCTTCGTGCGCGAGTCCGACTCGCACATGGCCGGTTTTTTAACGTTAGAGCAATGCGTTTACGCATACCGTCCTGTCGGGGAGGACGGGTGTGATGGACTAACCGCGGCCAGAGAGCCTGGGACTACCGTCTAAAACCACCAACGAAGTCCGGTCCCGCCTTGTATTGGGGCGCCACAGAATCGCTCTTGGCACTCAACCGCGTATACTACGAGTATGTTGGTATAGTAGTGACACTAGTGATCCTGCCTACGAAGCTGGTGGTACCGGGTTCGAATCCCGATCATTGTTTGTCTGATGAGCACGAAAATTTGTTTCGGAGTCTTGGATTTATTTAAGTAATTATTTATCGGTATGTATAAATATGTGTTGCGTCACCTAGTACCCCATAGTACAAGCTTTGCTTAGTTTGGAACTAGGTCGACACGTGTAAGATTGTCCAAAAACCCTGCATGTGATGCTACTACTCTCAAAGAAGCAAATAACATAAAGTAGAATTACGGTGAATTATCCTTAGAATATTCAGATATATATTTGTGCGAAACTCGTAGCATGTGTAACGTCACAAAATATACACTGTTGTTTATCCAACTGTCTTAATATTTAATTTGTTATTATGAGAATTACCTAAATGGAATGAAATAATAGAAACCAAATGTCTCCGTGCCGTTGGAACCAAATATCTTCATACCTACGTCGTATTTAATTTTGTATTAAGCAGTAATGCTGCTAACGAAGCATAATTTTTTGGATTTTTCCCTTTAATTTGAAATTTACGTCGTATGTTTTCTCCACCAAAAAGATACAAAAGTTGACGTTCCAGAAGTCATGACGATCGTTTTTCAGTTGGGGAGCCCTGAACGCTAAATATAGATAGATTTACTCGAGCTTCTTTGGGACCTATCGGTTTTTTAACTTTGGTGGGGGTGGTACGGAAGGGCACAAACTAATGCTGTTGGAGACAACAAATCTCACGATTTTGGGTGTGACGTGAGCTCGTGACGATTTTATTTAAATGCCCTAGACTCGCGATCATCTTAATCGGTGAATGTACTAAACAAAGTGCAAGATATCCCCATATATAGTTTTTTTTTAAAGCGAGTAAAGTTGTACGATTCTACGGTAGATAGTAAGTGATAAATTGCAATACGTAAAGTGTGATTTCTTTCAAAATTACCTTTTCTGTACCTTACTGTACTCATCATCATCCTAGCGTTATTCCCAGTACAGTTGCATCCTGAAGGCTGCCCGGGGTCCGCTACCTAATCCCAAGAAATGGCGTAGACACAACTTTTTTAACGAAAGCCACTGCCGCCTGACCTTCCAACCTAAGGGGGAAACTAGACCTTATTGGGATTAGGGTTTTCAAGTGAGTGGGCAACTTGACTGTTAGAAGTTATCAAGCCGCCCGAAGGCCTCTAACTTGGCTTAACGACGCTATCATAGACAGCAGCCGGGATCAACGGCTTAACGTGCCTTCACGGGAGCGCTCATTTAGTAACCACTCAAAGTGGTCACCCATCCAAGAACTGCGCCCACATGCATGCACGCGGTACGCAGCCAGACGCCGCGCCGCTGGGCCATGAAGCTCTGTACTACACCTTACTGTACTATAATATTAAAATTCTATATAAATATATTATCTAGCACCGATACTTAGTCATATACAATAAATTAAATGGGTGTAATTACGTTAAAAAACAACAGAAGTACTCGTACCCCAGACCCGAATTATATTTTGTACCTGACCATTTAATACTAGAGATAAGCGGAGGCCATCGGTACAACAGCCCATACCTAGATAAAATTCAGAATGCTTACTGGCACTAGGTACCTAGATGGAAACCAGAATAAGTCTGACCCCGATCACGCAGTTGTTGTTACAAGCGCAGATGAGTAGGGAATGGCCATTTCCCTCCCCTCATCTCAGGTGGCAAAACCAGTATAACTCTGACCTCCGAAGAAGCATAGTTATTATCAAATCAAGTCAAAATATTTATTTCGGACCAACAATCCATATGTTGTTGATTACAAAAAAAACTTAAAAACTAATCTTAGTATTAATATTAACAAAAATAATTGAGGTCCTACTTGATATATAGGTTGTATGTCAATGAACTCTTGACTTTCTTAATCCAATGCCACAATATGGGACAGTTAAATCTGCCGATGACATAAGGGTCAGATTATATACAAGTTTAGGAGTCATAGCCGCTGCAAACTAGTTCTTTCTTGGGTTCCTCGATAAGGGCTCTTGTATTATGTCATTTATGTCAAAATACGCCTTTGACCTCGTCTATCAATAAAATACTAGCATATATATTTTTGTTGCTATTTGATCTTGAACTTGCAACAACAGTTCGTGATTGAAGGTGAAGATGCTGTACCGTTAAAGTTGACTAAGTAATGAGCGGATGATTACCTTCGACTTCAAACAATTGCTATGTATATCTAGGAGCTAATCGACGGACAAACCAGGGTACCCTGGACAAACAGAATGAATTGATGGAAATTGAATTGAACACGATTATGAAATGAGCTCCCTGACGAGGTTTTCCCAACGGACTACAGTATGGGGTTTTTCAAGAAAGGAGTGTATAAATTCTTAACGGGTCGGCAACGCGCATTGTGACACCCCTAGGAGTTGCAGGCGTCCAGAGGCTGCGGTGACCGCTTACCATCAAGCGGGCCGTACGCTTGTTTGCCACTAACGTGGTTTAAAAAAACAGTCGCCATAAATAAAATTATGTTAAAAAAGAGAACGTTCTGAGTATAGGTAAAAAACTTAAGAAAATGACCTGTTGTATGTAGTTCTGACGTGTTCGAATAGTTGTTTTTTTGTTTGTGTTGCACATTTTAAATATGTAATATCTATTCGAACACGCTACAACTACATAGAACGGGTCATTTTCTTAAGTTTTTTACCTATACGATACTGGAATCTGAGAAGAATTTAACTTGAATCTAACTAATTCTGTTTTCAGCGAATTACCATATAAAACTTACTAATATTTCGCAAAAATATAATAGGTATAATTTTGCTCTCACGTGACAAAATCCTTGCGAAAAACTCATTGCCTAAATTTTTGGTGTTCAGACACGTTTCACTCTGAAATACTCGCTACTCGACTAAATTATTAACACACTGCGAACTAAGCGAACTAGGAACCCATATAGTTTCGCCATGTCCGTCTGTCAGTCTGTCCGTCAGTCTGTCCGAGGCTTTGGTCTATGATTGTTAGTGCTAGAAAGCGCAATTTGATATGGATATATAAATCAATAAAACTGACAAAGTCGAAAAATAAAATATATTTTTTTAAGGGTATACTTTACGTGTAAGGGAGGGGCCCTTACACGTAAAGTGGGGTTGAATATTTTTTTCACTTCAACCCTATAGTGTGGGGTGTTGTTGGATTGGTCTTTCAAAATTAATAGAGGTCTTGATCAAACATTTTTGATAAAGTGAATATTTTTGGAAAAATTCACTCTACAAGAAAAAACGTATGAAAAAAAACCATGAAAGTAAAGGTCAATAAAGACAGGCTTTAACGCAAACTATAGCGTATAGAGCAGTTAAGCTGTTTTTGAGTTATCGTAAAAAGTCTTCTCTTCTTAGTAAAAGTCGTATGAAACGCTGCGAAAGTATTCCCTTTTGCTTGTTATTGATTTTTTTAAAGTTCATTGGGCAACTACGGAACGGAACCCAACACTGAGCATGGCCCGACATAATCTTGGCCGATTATTGAAACGTAATACTAAATTCGTATTTAATATTACGTAGTATTACGTATTACTACGTAATAAAGTAATACGTAGTAATACGTAATACTACGTTGTAAATTTTATGCGAAATATAAATGTTATGGCAGGTTTCACTTGGTACGAAAGCGAAACATCTAGACCTTATTTAGGTACGTGGACGTGGTACGTACAGTCGGCGGCAGAGAAATCTGACCCTCCCTGCATACTTAGCTTCTATGCAGAGGGGGTCACGTTTCTCTGCAGCTGACTGTACGTTAAAAAATCAATATGATTCTCATGTCATGAGGATAGATAGTAACTCGTACTATCGTGACTGACGTCAAAGAAAATGACTTTATTGGTAAAGGTACATGGTGAAATGCTAATTCCTCGTGCGAAAGAATATTTACATTTACCAATTTTACAGTTTTGTTACTAATTTGTTATCGAATAATCTACTTTATTATATTTACAATAAATATTTTTTTGTTTTGTTTTTAACAAATATTATTATTAGATATTTCTTACAACAAAGATTTCCGGGATCAAGCAAAAATCACTGATTTTTACCTTTTACCATAATTATACATTGTTATAGAACACTCTTGCTATGTGTCCGACCACAGCATAGTGTGACAGCCAAGTTCGGAAATCGTAAGTAGGTATATAAACATAGGGTATTTTAAATAATGATTGTAGACGGCACATTACAGATTTGTTATAAGTAAGCGGTATTTTTAGGGTTCCGTAGTAAACAAGGAACCCTTATAGTTTCGCCATGTCCGTCTTTCTGTCCGCGGCTTAGCTCAGTAACCGTTACAATTAGAAAACTATATTTTGGCATGGATATACGTATCAAAAACGCCTACTAAATGGTAAAATAAAATATTGACAAAAATATAAATTTTAGGATACCTTGAAAGGAAAGCTTTTTTCTTGCAAAACCCATCGTGTTGGTATCGTTAGATACCTCGTTTTGCGCGACACGAACTTGTTATGCCCGCAACTTCGTCGCGTATAGATACATTCAATAATTTGAACTGTATTATATTCTGACTTTGCGATATTACTGAACATTTTCAGGAATAATTATCATCCAAATGTCTCACACGTTTCTTATTATTACTATTATGTTATGGCATCTATGCTCTGGTTATGATGACGTCTCTGTCAGTACTGTCACATCGATTGTTTGATTAATGGGTAAGGACCAAATTTTTGTATCATCGTTAAGGTTTTTAATACGTCTACAATTTAATTGATTCCCTTGTGACACGACGATTACCCTAATAAATTGTATATTTTTTTCCTATCACAACGGAATCAATTACTTTGTAGATGAATTATAAGCCGTAAATATGGTCCAAAAATTTGGTCTTTACCCTAATGTGCTTATTATGACTGAATCTCTCAAAGAGGACCAACCCGAGACCCGTCACGAATGGACCAAGATATTCAGTACATGTCGGTACTGATGAACATTGTCTCACCGAAACTGATTGCGACCACAAGTCAATCTACTTAATGTAGCAAAAAGCGTTAATTTAGCGAAGTAATTAGTTGGAGAATCCGGTATAGGCAACCGCAAGATTATAATTATCAATACTAAGGTTTCTATGCGGATAACCGTGCAATAAACATGTCTAAAAATAAGTAATATTTACAGTATTTACAAGTACGTGTGGAATACTGACTGCGTTCAATCAAATCCCGAAATCTAAGTCCATGAGAGAAAAGAGGCACCCTAAAAACACTACTAAAGCCTCGAAACAACGTAAAGAAAAAATGCTATACGAAGTAAGGCATAATTACTCGTATCATTTTGGATGTTACTCGAAGATATTATACGAAAATAAAATGTTTACTGTAATGTCCGATTAAAAACCGGTGAAGAGCGAGCCAGTTGCGCGCCAAAGATTTCGTTCAAAAATAATATTTTTCTGTTTTTGATGATTGATAAAAAACCTAGATAGAGATAAGGTTATATTTTTCCTTGACTATTTACATGAATACTAATTCTACGTAATACGAGTAAATTTATGTCTAACTCGCTTGGTAAGTCAGCCGGAGCCGCACCATAAGGGTTCCTTTTTAACTTAAACGGAACTTATACGGACCCCTAAAAATAAGTCTTCACAGATCCCGAAACCTTATACGTATGTAGATAAACCGGAAATTTTGATGAATAAGGTAAGATTCAAACTAGTACACTTTACCTGGTTAATAATGAAAGAAATGCCAAATATTAATGAAAGAACTTTTGAAATCTAATGGGAAAAATCATTAGACTATTGGTTATAGAAAATAAAAGGCCTATCATATTAAAAATAACTGTTATAGGCTCCACTCAAACACGCCTGACAATTTTTTTTAAATCATTTTACCTAAATAAACTCATGTTTTAGGATTCAAAGTCAACGCGGTTATTCCCTACAATTTTTATCAAATATGTGTAAACAACACTGATAACAATGACTTTAATAATTGCTCATAACATAATCGTAAAACTGAAACTATACAGAATGTTTCTATTGTATTCCGTTAATTGCGGGGGCACATTCCTGAGATGAAATAAAGTAATCATATCTAAGACACTAGAGTCCCAATTCATACCATTTCAAAGATATTCAAGAATTCATTTTATACTTCTAGTATAGTATAAAATATCCTTAACTATTAAACAATATTGACGTGCGTGTCATTCGCATTCCAAATATTGTCATACTTGACATTAACTTTTGCTTAACTCATGTTAACTGTTAAGGCCGTTTTGCTTTCACCCTCGGTGATATAATTAATTATTATGTATGGAAATGAAAAATCTTTTCTTTCGTGAAAAACTGTTACGTTACGTTACGATGCTACGTTGTTTCTATGGCTATGCAGTGCTATATGCTTAAAGGAACGGAGATCAATAAAAACACCCTGTATTTAAATACCTTAAGTACCAAAATACCCAAAACTTTACGAGTCAATCCAAATAAAAATAAAAAAACAAAACAATGACTCACCTTGGACAAAGTCCTTATAATACTGAATCCACAAACACTATCTTATCGATCGTAAAATCGATATCATTCGATATTTGAACCGCGAGCCGTCTGCTCGCGTCGAAACGTTCTCCGCAACTGACTTGGCGCGCACACTCACTGTAGCAACTCAGGCGCATCCTTTTATACGCAACGAAATGATAAGAAAAGCTGACGTTTTAGCACTTGTGAGCTTCAGCCTGAAACTCCCGCTTTACGTAAATCAAATAGCTCTTGAGTTTGATTGACGTAGGTCGTAAGTATTGTCGAGGATGTTTTTGTAGTGAAAATACTGAAAACTAGTAGTTAGGTAGTATCGTAAACTGTGTGAGATTCTCATTGAAAGAAGTGGTATTAATAAAACAGGAATTGTTATTACGTTCATAAGCGTTTAAATTTCAGATAAAGTAGGTGAATCCGTCGCCCAACATCGGCACCTTTATCGACCCTGAGACGCTCCGCATAGCCGCCGATCTCCGGCTTGGGGTTGATCTCTGTGCCGACCACAGCTGTGCTTGTTGTGGTTCCAGTGTAGACCGCCTCGGCCACCACGGGCTCGCCTGCTCTTCGGGCGCCAACCGCCTGTCTCGTCATGCTGCCATTAACGACATTCTGAGAAGGGCGCTCGTCAGTGCCGGCGTTCCCGCTGCCTTGGAACCCCAAATAAAGCGGAACAATGGCAACCGCCCCGACGGGATGTCGTTAATTCCCTGGAAGATGGGGCTTGCATTGGTGTGGGACGCCACTTGCGCTATCACGCTAGCGGCGTCCTACCTCCCATTGATCGGCAGGCCTGCGGGCGCGGCGGCGGACACTCGGGAGCGCCAAAAAATAGCCAAATACAGTTGTCTCGTCGCCCAATATGAGTTCGTAGCGTTTGGGGTTGAGACACTTGGCTCGTGGGGCAGGGGCGCACAGATGAGATGCTCCACAAGGTGCTTAGCAAACGGCTGAGGGAGGAAACGGGCGAGCCTCGCGCGGACAGCTTTCTCGCGCAGATAATTATCGCAATCCAGCGCGGGAACGCTACCTGCGTGATGGGCACCCTACCAAGGGCATTATTTATTTTTTATTTATTTATTATTAAAATAGTTTAAAACACATTTACAGTTAGTTAAAACTGCACCGTTAAACCAGTTTGGTTTGTCTCGATGCACCATTCCACAACAGCTAAAAAACTAGTACACGTAACAGTGTTAAATTTTGATAGGTATTTTTAATTTTTATCTTTAATTATTTTAATTGAAGTTAGTATTATTTTTATGTTCTAAATTATTGATACTATACATGTATTTTTATTTTCATGAATACCAATAGTTATTTTCGGGACTACTATAAAATACATAAGTTAACATATTATACACAAATGTAACCTCTTCAAAGAAAACCGGCCAAGAGCGTGTCGGGCCACGCTCAGTGTAGGGTTCCGTAGTTTTCCGTCCGTCACATTAAGTTGACATATTAAGTACAGAAACACAAAACCCTAAAAACGGGCCCACAGAGGACGGTGATAACTAAAGAAAGAGTTTGGATTATACGGTTAAATTACAAACTTAGTTCAGAAATTATTTTTGTAATTTTTTCAAAAACTATTTAACCTATCAAGTTCAAAATAATTTTCCTACAAAGTTTTTATAAAGTTCTACTTTTGAGATTTTTTTCATATTCTTACACCATTTTTTTTACTTCTGGAGCGATTATTTCCGAAAATATTAACATTATCAAAAAATGATTGTAGTAAACCCCTATTTATTTTTAAATACCTATCTAACAATATATCACACGTTAGGGTTAAAATGAAAAAAAAAACACTCCCCACTTTACGTATAGGGGAGGTACCCTAATAAAATATTTTTTTCCACTTTTTATTTTACCACTTTGTCGGCGTAATTGATATACATATTAGTACCAAATTTCAGCTTTCTAGTGCTAACGGTCACTGAGATTATCCGCGGACGGACGGACAGACGGACGGACAGACATGGCGAAACTATAAGGGTTCCTAGTTGACTACGGAACCCTAAAAACGTGCTACAAAGAGAAACTTTTCTGCGATGTGAAAGTTGTGACCATGAAACTGATAGTTTTTTAATTATTTTTTATAACCCATTTGTAGATTATATCTATCCCATTTATAGTACGCCTATATCTTCACTCTTCACAGGACGATTCCACAATACTTCGGCTGCTCAAATACCGCGAGCTATCAGGCTGCGTCTTGGATACCGCAACTATAGTAGCCGGCGGTTAAGAAGTCAATCCTGACACCTGTAATTTCCATACAGTGTATAACCTAAAAGTCACTTTGAGGTTATGAACTGTATGGAAATGACAGGTGTCACGATTGACTTCCTCATCGCCGACCCCTATACGCATCATTGAGCAAGAGGAGGCTTTAAGTCATAACGCATCATTAATCACTATCATTACGTAAAATCAATAATCAAAATAGTCAGTCTTATCCTGTATGGTTGGGGTAAAAAACTAGATTTGAGTACCTATACATTTGCTAACTTTTTGTACTTTTTTAAACAAGTCTTGATTATTTGTTGAATGCAAAAAAGACTTTAATAAGACCACGATTTTGAATGCATAATTTATCCACTTTTTGCTGAGACTTTTATAATTTGTTTTGTTGATTGATAGACAGGAATGGCACAATAAAATCGTTATACTTACGTTGAAAAATTAATATATAATACGCGTACCTCTTTTACAGAACTGTTTTATTTGCATTAACATAATGTTCAACCGCCTCAGTTTTTTGTTTACTTACGTAGTAACTTTTTTTGAACTGTCCGTAGTCGATAGTTTTTTCGTAGATTGTATGAGCCAAAAAGTTAGCTTCGGAAAAGATGTGGGATGTATGTAGCTTTAGTAAATTATTATAAAGCTGTTTTTGAAAGCGGTGTAGCGCGGAGGATTTTGAAAAGAGCTACGAGTAGAATCACAGGTACGGAACGAATTAGAGCCCACCTGGCGCCACTTGCCCAACCAAATGCAGACTTGGTCTAGGTTGTCATAGTCATCGCTAACTCTGTGTTGATTAATAGCGTAGTCTGCCTACTTTCAATTATTTTAAGTCGTATTTATTTAGTACCCAGGAAAAACCACGACGGGGACCAATTTTCGTACTCTACTCAATTCATGACTTAATATTTACCACGATTATCTAGCAAGCAACTATCTAACAACACGTATAATGTTTCTAAAGGTTATCAGTTTAATGGTTTCTTTTAGAATTAGGACGCGCGAATTATTATCTATCTTAGAACCTTATCATTTTACCTCACATAATTAATCCAGAACAGGTATTTAACGGCATCCACGGTTTGATAGTGTGTCAGAGTACTTCTAGATCCACCATTCTTCAACCTTGGACCAGAAAGTAAAATGATAATGCTATCAAAATTATATACAGACCTGTTTCAATGAAACGCCATTTTGAAAGATATGCATATTTTCGAGGCTACACGTTAGGTATCTATTTGGATAACCATAGCCTGAATCCTATCTATTGTATCTAGGTACCTATTTGGCTATACAAACAAACCGTTACTACGTGTAATTGTTGGCATGTATCATCACTGGACAATGTCCACTAAGCAAACATTTATATGCAAAACATACGTACGATCGACAGCGTGTCGGCCGAAGAAACAACTTTACTCCAAAATCCCAATGTCCTGTGGTGTGGAATGCGGAGGGGTAGCTGCACAGCTGCACTCAAATCGTCAACGCATCGAAGTCACTCTGCGAAGCCTGTGGTGACACCAACCTACGCGTCTATTCGGAGTTAGATCGAATCCTTATTTGGTGGTGCGGTATTCCTATGCTATACCGAGTCAATTCCGATACTTTACTGTGCGCCTACATTTCAATGAGTAACATCTGATTGGCGCGGAATCAGGATTGAGAGTTCAGTTCTACTTGCATGCTACAGCATTTGCGCGTAATTTAATACCACTTCACCAATACAATACTGACAGTATGAACAAGACTGTCCTGAACAAGTAAGGACATTCGGATAATCATTCGGATCAGTAAGTTCTTGATAAAGTAGAAATTACCGCATACTTATTCCGTCTCGGCAAGTGAGCGGCTTAGGCTGGCAAGATCCTAGCCGACATTTACATCACGCATTATGGTTCGACTTTTAGGAACTACTGCGGAAAAGGCGTCCATAACCAATAATCTATTGCGATGACTCTACATGACTAAAAACTTTTACAGCTTGTGCCACAGTGGCACTGCCACTCGTGTCATGAGTAGTTCTCATTGTCATCACCAGTATCGATGACATCGACGTATTCGTCTTGGAAAACTCCAGACCGCCCATATTCGTGTAACCCGATGCCTTGTTTGCTCTTGAAATTACATATTCAAGCTTTATTATTCCCCTTCAATTGTTAAAGAATTATCTTTCTGAAAGGAAACAAAAGGTTAAAATAGGTGAATACATGAGTGATGTATGTGACATTACTTATGGAGTCCCGCAAGGGAGTGTCCTTGGACCCACCTTATTCCTCATTTACATTAATAGCCTATGTAACATGCAATTGGTAGGGGGTAGCATATTTACGTATGCAGATGATACAGCAGTTGTTTTTCTGGTGACACTTGGGAGGCGGTTCGTAAACATGCTGAGGTGGCACTGATAGAGATGGCTCTTTGGTTAAAATCTAATCTGTTGACATTAAATATTAGTAAGACCAACTATATCTGTTTTACAAATAACATAACAACTCAGCCTGATGAACATTTTAATATCAGGATCCATACCTGTCAAAACCCTATGCTGCATAATTGTTCTTGTGCAATCATAGATAAAGTTAACTGTACGAAATATCTTGGGGTGATGGTGGATCAACGACTTACCTGGCATACACACACTGAACTAGTCATGAATAGAGTTAGGAAGATGATCTGGATTTTCAAAAACTTAAGATATGTGGCTTCTAGGAATCTATTGAACCAGATTTACACATCACTTGCTCAGTCTGTGTTGGTATACTGCATACCAATATGGGGTGGAGCTACTAAAACCAACTTTATTCATTTAGAACGAGCTCAGCGGGCTCTTCTCAAAGTAATGTACTTTAAGCCACGCAGATTCCCGACCTCAGATTTATATGCACTGAGTGATTTGTTGTCTGTGCAAGCTGTATATACTGGATTCGGTCTTGAGAAGACATAAATCCACTGAATACGAACCAATAGACAAGCTGAAAAGGAGGAAAAGGATATATGTCATCTCAACTCCGGCTGTGAGAACGGCCTTTGCTCGCAGGCAACAAGCCACACTAAGTGGTAAACTTTACAATATAATAAATAAGGAAATTGACATCTACCCTACCACTGCACATGAATGTAAACTCAAGGTGACTGCATGGCTAAAAACGAAAACTTACGACGACATAGAAAGCCTTATACTAAATACTTATAAGCACATGTAAATGCATAATGAAATGATAACCACACATTCGCATAAACACATCACACACACACACACACACACACACACACACACACACACACACACACACACACACACACACACACACACACACACACACACGCGCGCGCGCACGCACGCACACACGCACGCACGCACGCACACACACACCTTCCAGTCTATCTCAAACAGATTCTCTGAATTAACTTGCTTTTATTTGTAACTTTTCTTTTTTTGTAAAATATTCGTACTTATGCACGTGCTCAAGTACACTAATACCCTAACGTATGTACATGCGTGCGCGTCTGCGTATATGTATGTGTGTATATATGTACACACATACATATGCGCGGAGAGTCTATAGTTATTTATAGATGTATTTAATAATACAAATGTAACTTATTTATAGTTAATACCTCTTTACTTATAACAGTTGTACTACTTGATACCTCTTAATGGAAGAGCGGTGCCCCTTAGCACAGGTATTACATTTACTTAAAAAGGGGACACCAGCACACTGTAAAATTAGTACTTAAGAGAACAAATAAATAATTTTTCATTTTCATTTTTCATTTCATCATCGTCAATCAAACAAACAAATCTGTTGTTTCACTGCTAGGTCCCTTTGTTCCTTTTTAAGGGAATGGCATTCAAAGTGGCAGGAGATGTCTATAATCGGTCCGTTTTGTTACGAAACGTATGCATTTGGCATTGACGTTCTATTTATATATATTCTATGTATAATAAGGCTAGTTTTTATTTATCTCATGTCGGTAAGTTAAAGTCAAAAAAATTTAACGATAAATAACCCGGCTTTAACTAGTGCTAAAGTATACGCAATTCCATCCCATCTCAAATAATAAGTCTTTTACATCTACTCTACTCTCTCTCTCTCCGTTTCAGCTTCGGCGTATTTCTGGCGGATTTCCGGCTGTTTCACCTTTACAGGTCGCATTTCTCAACCGATTCTCGTGAATTTTTATAAACAGGTTTGATAATTAAGAGTCTTTTGTAGAGCCACTTTTTGGAGATTATGAAAATCGAAAAAAATCGCTTTCTTCAGCTTAGAACCACAGAACTATATCGAGATAGAAGGGAAGAGTGTATGTACCTCGCGTGCCGAAGCGGCGATCAGAAATCGTCATTGCTCGCCGCAATGCTCAGTCGGGCGACTCTGTGTCTAATGCTACTTTTCCATTGCGGCTTTAATTTGACGCGCCAGACTTGGCATGCATTGAAAACCAGCAATGAAAATAAAACAATCCAAACACGTTAAAGGTTGATTTCTCATTTTTCTGTCAAAAGTGTTGTACCCTTGCGATTATCAATGCCGATTTCTTAGTCGATTAAAATCGTTTTTGAAAACAGAAAAGAAATATAATTATTTTTAAACCTTGTATTATGTAGCCGTGAGATGAAGTAGTAGTCAAAATAAAATATTATTGACGAAAGGATAATAATTATAGTTTCATCAATGATTTAAAAAATACAATACAATACAATACAATTATTCTTTATTGTTCACCAAAAACAAAAACAGTTAAACAGTAATTAAATAATTAAATAACGGTAGACAATTGGCGGTCTTATTGCTAAAGAGCAATCTCTTCCAGACAACCTACTTAAATGTTACTATATTGTAATTTTGGACCCGGGTATGTCCTAAAACTACGGCCAAAACCACCGTAGGAGGGGCAGCAGCATCCCTGGAGTGCGATGGAGCTACTGCGATCACCAAGCCGCTTGCCAAGCGTGGCGGTTACGGCAACTACTCCCCCATGAGAGACACAAACAGGCCACAGCCCCGAGGTTCCGGCGACCCCCTGGAGGAATCTCCGGTAAAGATTCGGCTACCACCACCGAGGACTTCTGGCCCTGGTAACAAAACACGCGCCCACCGCGGACCGACGAAAGGATAGCGGAACTGGAGGAAGGATTGAACAAGTTGCGTTGGGATATCATAGAGTTATCTGTCTGAAGAGAAGGAGAAAACACGATAACCCTGAAGTCTGGCAACTTGCTCTATTTTCGGGAGGGCGACCAACAGTCCCAAGGATGTGTCAGGGTCATCGTCCACAAGCTTAATACATATTTCACAAACGCACTCTTTAATCGAAAAATCCTCGTGAATGGCCAGGTCAAGAGTACCAGATATAATATCTTGAAAGTAAATATGAAGCATGTCGGACTGTACGTTACCTATGTATACTACGGACTAACAGAAATTACCTTAAAAATGCACATATATTTTTATTTTCATTCTTCTGTCAAGTGTCAAAATCGATTCCCAATTCGATTTTTTTATGAAATGTTTTAACTACCTACAATGTTTCTATTTATTTTATAGCCTTACAGTAACGATGGTTAAGAGAGAATACCTAATCCATATTATTTACCTACTCGATAGAACGGCGAGCGGGCGCGTCCTCTTCCTCTCCCATCGAAGTCTGTTTGTTGGCTTCCGTTGTAATAGTTGCGATCCATGACACGATTGAAAACGATTCTGTTTACGTTGTGCACATCACTAAAATACTCGCTTTACACGCTTCTTCTCATCGACGAACTCTTTCCTTCTATCTCGATATACACGTAGTTCTGTGCTTAGAACCACTAATATTATTAATTAATATATCTCACAACAAAGCGCGCATAAATATCTAACACGTTCTAAAAGCCCTAGAAATAGAGGCGTGTTGCGAATATATGCATGGTGACTGTACTCATTTACAGTCGCGGAATGAAAACGACTCATTAATTTTGAATAGGCATTGTAATAAAGTAATAAATCGAAATGTGGTGATCCTTTTTACTCTTCAACTCTCGATTCGACCTCGACGATAAGTACCAGTTTTCCCTCTAAAGTCTTTAAGACATTGCCATAAGATAGAATTTCACTGGACCTGTAGCTGTAGAAACGGTTTATTCACTATACCGTAAAGTCGAGTTAATTTGATCCAATGGAATTAGGCCATATGAAAACCACACATAGGCATCTAATAAAAAATATTAGAAACTTTGACGATTAGTTCAAACCAACCGCCTTAATTTTGATACAATAATAAACTAGATAAAGTAAATCTCAAAGGCTAAAGTTACCCTCCATGGGTATAGTAGCCCGACTTTACAGTAACATCGACTTACCTAATTAATGGCTATAAACTTATTCCTCTGTTTCAGCAAACGATAAAACTTATTTATATCAACCTTGACTCCAATGAGGGCTCGGAAAGGTCACTTATTCCTCACTATCTAATTTAAACTTCATTAACGTGTCAAGTGTGCCCGTATCAAGTATTTATTACAAATACTGTCACAATTTTCAAATTTGCACTTTTCATTTTCATACACAACATATGGACCTCTTCTAGAAAGTACAACTCCTTCAATATAAATTAAAGCCAACCATGCAGAACATACTCCTTCCTCCCTCTTCCTTCAATATAATATTCCAACGAGAAGAAATATAGCTTCAGTGAGAAAGGTAGCATGACACTATTTAATAATGACGTATCAGAGAAGGACAGGTGAAACTAAATAAAAGCTTGTAAAAACAAAAGTCGTCTCTTCTACAGGGTGTGGCCTGTAATAGGAGCAAAAAATTAAACGGTACACTATTGAGCTCTCCAGCAATTATTTCCAAATGGTTTTAATTGAAAAAAAAGAGTTATTTTGGATATTGTTTTTCGCAAAAGTAGCTTATATGTACTTTTTTACTCTACTGGAGTGATATTAATAACTATTTATACAAAAAACATTAAAAAAATATTATTTTTTTTAAATCCCAAAAATATCCTTTTAAACCAAAAATGCGACAACGACAATGAATCATAACTTGAAGCAACCTGAAAATCAGCAATGACTGCCTCGCTATAATCTCTGGGTCCCAAGATCCATTACTTGGAGGTCATTACTTTAGATCAAAATTTCTCCAATTGAAAAAAGTTTTTTTTTTTGATACAAGAGGTTACTGCTTATGCTCTAAGGAAGCGTCGTTTAAATTTATTGCTCCTATTACAGGCCACACCCTGTATATGTAAGTTATGATTATGAATTTTATGATATTATTAACTACTTACAGGTACAATACTGATTTATGAGATTAATAAATAAAATAACATAAATATTTGAATTTAGCAACTATGATCATCCCTCGATGCATCCGCACAATCGCAAGTGGATGACGCAGCCCGCATCAGGGTGACCAGACCAGGGTGACCGCTTTGAGTGGCTATGATTACTAACTGAACGTTTCCGTGTTTTTGAACGCACTACTCGTTGATGACGTCTATGAGTCGTTAAGCCGAATCAAATGCCTTCGAGTTTGACAATTTCTCCTAGGTTAGAAGGTCGGATGTCGGTCGGAGATACAGGTTACTGCCGCACTTTCAACCCTCTTTTGAGGTCAAATATCTTCAGTTCAGAGCAAAAGAAATTAAAAAAATATTTATATCAATGCCCAATTAATTGTCGTCACTGTTCTTAAGTACGTGCCTAAATCAATCTGACGTCAGGTGCTAATAAGGATAAAGGTATCTCAGATGCCCTATGACGCGGATTTCCACCCGCGGCCGCGTGGCATTGCGAAGCGGAGCGGGAAAATTACCTATTCATGTGTGACCGTATGCCATCATCGCTTCACTGATGGAAGAGCCCACAGTGGTAAAGCCGCGTGTACGCATAGTATAGATAATAGGCGACATGTTGCGCGACAGGAAGCGCGAGCAATCAGGCGACTATTGGCGGAGGCGGAGGCGGGAAAAGCCATCCAGGTTGCCTGTAAGTTCGAGCGTTTAATGATGTTTCTTTTAATCAACTGATCAATCCAAAGAGATTTTTCACTGAATAAGGTAAAATGCTATACAATGCGATCATAAAATTGAAGATTTAGTGCAAACGCCGGACCTTAAAGTTTTCCTTTAGTAAAGAGTTACGATTCAAACGAACTCTCCGAATCAGGTGAAGGCTGATCTTTTTCGCTTTATCACGTTTTCTCACATGCTTCTGTGAGCTGTGGACCTCGCGAGGTATATTTTTTAGGTTTTCAATCCCCTTGGCTCCGCCATTTTGAAAATGTTCATAAACTCCGTATATCGAACCTGCTTATACAAAATTTCATGAGAAACGGTTAACTGAGAATTACGAGCTGTAGCGGAACCGGCGAAGCCGGACATCCGGAAAGACATACGAGCGCATTTTTGCCCAAGCTGAAGTCAATTAATGAGATTTTTAACATTCTGAAATTTTCTGTTATCAAATGAAATAATTGCTGAACGCGCATTTGTTGATCAATCTTCGATTACGAATGCAACTTAGTAAAGTATGAGTAAAGTGCATTTTCTCACTTGAGAAACTGATTTATCGCAATCAACGTGCTAACTGAGTAGGAAAACGTACAGGCCACTCCAATGATAAAATCATAGAGGGGAAATCACAATCGGAACTTTACATAAATATGTCCTCAAGACATTATTCTTATTGACATCGGGTATTTCTAAATAAAATCGTTTTATGTTCTCGTTAGGCCTCTCAATGCAAGATTATTTTTGCAAAAAACTGGTCAAGTGCGAATCTGCCTCGCGCAAGAAGGATTCCGTACAAACTTTCCCTTATCCAAAAACAAAACTATGGAAAACTTAAAATATGAAACTGTACCTATGGTATCTGTCCCTTTGCAATCAAAGAGGGAAATGTGCTTAATATTTAGATTTGGACATTGCTAGTAAAACTAATTTATACTCTTGAAAATTTCTTACTTTAGGTTTTCCTTGTTAATTAAAATTGTCCCCGCGATACTTATTACATTTCAAGCAACGAACAACAGATAAACTCAGGCCAACCCAAAACTACGGCAACGAAGTCCGAAATAAATTAACCCACAAATTAAGTAGTGTTGTACTAAATAAAGGTTTTTTGACCTGACATTGGAGCATACCCGACCCCACCCCCACACTCATTCAAGATTTTCAGCGCGGTCATCGATGTATAGAAGAATATGCATAGAAAAGAGGTTCATGGTTGGAAGAAGTATTATTTGAATGCCTTAGCCGTTAAGACGCTTGATCTAGACACGCGGCAGCGTGTCCAGCCAAGTTAACCCTAGGAACTGGCGGACAGCAGCCGTGTATTACACGAACCGTTTGGAGCCACTTTTGACCCCCCAATAACTCCAAATCTATCTAATATAAAAAAAAATGAAATTTGGTACATGTATTAAGATCCTTTAGAACTACTAGAACCCCAAATTTCATAAATATAGGTTTAATAGTTATTGAGATATTAAATTCCAAAAAACGGCATTTTTACCACTGACTGATTGACTGACTGACTGACTGACTGACTAGTAATCAAAAACCTAACCCACTTCCAGATGACCTAGAAAGCTGAAATTTGGCATGCAGCTTGGTAATTGTGTGTGTACACCAGAAAAATATCAGAAAACCGTGATTTTTTTATTAGTTTTACTATTATTATTATTAATGCTAGTTACCTCAGAACTCCGTCATTTATTAGCCGATTTGGAAAATTCGTTTTTTGTTTGAAACGGTATACTTCAGGGGTAATCCCATAGTTATCAGGTAAGAATCTGATCATAGGGTCCTGGAGAAATCGAGGGAACTCTTCAAATATTTGAGGTGCATCTATAGCGATTTGGGTATTTTGTATAGTAACTAGTAGTAATAGCACCATTTGGTGAAGTTTGACAAAAAGTAATGATATCCCATCAAAAACATAAATGTGAAAATGGGAGCCAAGTTCAATAAGCGAGGCGTGGTTGTCATCTTCACCGACAAAAGAATTGATATCTAAATGGGTGCCAAGTTCCGTAGATTATCTGAAAAGGTGCCAAGTTCAATATTAAGAATATACGATGCTTGGTTGTCGTCTTCACCGACAAAAGAATTGAGATCTAAATGGGTGCCAAAATATTTAAGGCCCTCTAGTCCTGCGAGAGTACTTTAGCGCTGTCCTGGTGGTGCGTGAACAAGCCCGCGCGGACGAAGCGACTGTGAACTCGGATGACCCCGCTAGCTTCATACTGGTCACAGTATAGAAATATAACTGTATTATGACTTATGAAATGCATTAATTATGATTAAACTTTAGTATGTAATTGATATAATTTTTTAATAAATAGGTAGTAAATAAATAATTGAAAGTCGAACTTACGGTAGGATCCATTATAATGAAATAAAAAAAGGATTCATAGTACAACCCTGAAATTCGTTATTTAATCTATGAAACCTAAACCTAAGAAATATGTCTTATACCTCTCTACTCGATTTGTTTAATAGCTCATGCATTTTTTTTATCTATTTGTGTTATATTTATACAGGTTGTTATATTTATTTGTCGTGTGCGTGTCATCGTCATCATCATCATATCAGCTGATGGACGTCCACTGCTGGACATAGGCCTCCCCTAAAGAATGCCACATAAAATACAGACAGAATATTTTTTGGTGGTTTAATTTATTCGTCAAAAGTTATTAGCTCTCAAAGCATAAAAAACATTGCGAGGTTTTTACTTTTTTACTATTTATGCGAAAGATTACCGTATTTTTTAAAAATAAATACCAGAAATGATTTTTACATAAAGATGATAAAAGAATCAATATGGTATATGAAACGATACCAAACTTGCCACGGTAGCTACCTGGAAATGGGTAGATCTTTTAAAAGAAGATTAGCTAGAAAGATAGTAATGTATAAATTTTAAAAGGGTCGGCAACGCGCATGTGACACCTTTGGAGTTGCAAGCGTCCATAGGCTGCGGTGACCGCTTACCATCAGGCGGGCCGTACGCTTGTTTGCCACTGACGTGGTATTAAAAAAAAGACGGCCGGAATTAATGTTGAAGCTCATAGCTTAAAAAAAATATTCAAGTGCAAAGCAGTAGATCTCTTACTATATCTACAATTTCTGGTAATAAACATTTCATTTATAATTTTACCAACTTTGGTTCCATTTCTGGAGGGGTTCAGTTCAGTTGTTATACTGTCATTTTTATACTGTGGCACTATGACCATAATTAATTGTTAATAATTACGACATTCTTCATTTCGGTTTTTATTGCCCTTCTTCAATAATTTGCAACAATTATATAAATTCGTCAAAAACTGCTTGTTTGGTGCACGAAACGGTCGCGGATAAAACTGACACAGGTCCGATGTCCGTAAGCGCCAGCGCGCGACTGATCGGGCCTGCCGAGCCTCCGCGCTCGCGCATTTTGTAGGTATTTAAACATATTAATTAATACAATCATTTTATCTTTTTAAATTCTGCAAAAATGTCTAGAAATACTGAATAGCTTTAGTTTAGTTCAAAAACTTTATTTAAAACATCAATAGTTTAGTCGTCAGATTGTAAATGCTTTACAAAAAGGAGTAACTTTGGGGTCTCTTTCTATCGAGCGAAGTTCATTAAATCGTGTATCTGAGTGCAACTTTGACGAGACTAGACCCTTAAGTAAAACATATAATTTTTTCAAATTTTTTAAATCCTTTTTCTACGTTTCAGATTGTTTTTAGAAAACTCGAAAATGCTAACTCGCTTGACGATCTCCCCTTAACAGCTTTTATAGTATTATAACAAACTGCATAGAAAACTGCTAAGTTAAGGCTCAAAATGCATTAAGCCGCAGTAAATGAGTTTTACTGTAAACAATGTAGTGCCGGACTTGGCACCTTTTCAGATAATCTACGGAACTTGGCACCCAATTAGATCTCAATTCTTTTGTCGGTGAAGACGACAACCACGCCACGCTTATTGAACTTGGCTCCCATTTTCACATTTATGTTTTTGATGGGATTTTTACAGTTACAAGGAATTGCAGATCTATGTAAGATTTGATCTTAATTTCAACTAAAATCCTTGAGACGTACCTTAGAAATATGGTCTTGACAGATGGACAACGACAAACTATAAGGATCCCTTTTTTCCTTTTGAGGTTCGGAACCCTAAAAATACACCGGACGTTCCTCTATGAATTTCCAGTGGCATTGATAAGCGTAAATTCCGTTGCACTATGAAGCACCTATGTCCTATATTCGAGGAAAATTGACTCTACATTATGTAACTGTCGAGTTGTATTATGAAATACTCTGATTTTATCCGGTTAAAATGAATGCAAACCTGTTGGACAAGTTTCCATAGGACGGCAGTTGCCGGCCCCATATCAATAACTTATCGGAAGTTGGTGCAACCATCCCTCATATTATTCGTATAGTTCTATGGGACGATTAATATGATGAAGAACACCAAAACGATATTATATTCGCCAACTGGACTAAAGACAGCATTCCTATTAGTCATCATCATCATCATATCAGCCGGAGGACGTCGACTGCTAGACGTAGGCCTCCCCTAAAGAGTGTCAGAATGACCGGTCCTGAGCCACCCGCATCCAACGGGCTTACCAGGTGAGTCCACATTTGTGTTGTAATTTGATAACAGTGTTACTGTAATTTTATATTTTAAAAGTATAAGATGTATATTGTTTAGAAAAAATATATACCTCGCCGAGTTTCTGACACTGGTTTTTCTCGTGGCAGAGTTTTATTTTTCCGCACGAGTGATAGTAGTATTTACATTCATAGGTGCATATGTTTACAAGAAACGGTTGAATGAGAAATGCGAGCTGTAGCAATGCCCGTATTTTGCTGAGATGGGACCGTTTCGTGACAATACAATATTATGTACTTGTAATATGATGTTATTTTGTTTTGGTTACGAATAAACGGTTCTTATCTTATCTTGTCATATAATATGACTAAATTGAAAAATAAATAACAATTACTTTTTATTTTTACTTGTGGAGGGCCTACCCACGCTGCGCCGTCCAGTGCGTAAATTACGTAAATTTTGATAGAGTTCATAAATACATGGACAATGAACATAGCTTCTGTTTACCACTCGTCCCAATATTAAGATGTGTGTCTCTCTATTGCAGCTGAGCAACGGAGATACATGGCGTCTGTTAGGAAAACCATCGCACCGTGAAACCCTTTTTGAATACCAATGACAAGGAAATCGATTTCTTACAAATATTGCCGGAAGCATGTCTTCGCACTTACTGCCAGTGAGCGAGTTACAATAAGTACGTGCGGCCTCGACAATTCCGAAGCGTGGAGGAAAACCTATGGACCTATTCGATATACGAATTGAATAGGGATCGGGTTTATATCTGAGCTCTGACCGACGACACGTCGACTTGGCACAGAAGGAAGCAAGCACGAAATACAAAAGCGATTCCAATTCGAAAGGTTTAGTCGAATAATCCTAAGTAGGTGTACCTATACATAAGATAACTTTTCATTTTTATTGATCCTCCTTCGGCCAGCGTCGCGGTAAGTAGACGACGTTATCTATGGACGCTTCCAACTTTGACGGTATTAAATAGGCCCCCCCCCCCACAAGACCTGTGGCTATTGTTCTCAGGAACGGAACACTACATGATTGCATAAAGCTTGCTTGGAGGCGAGGCGGTTTCGCGGTAAAGCAAACGCGGTCCGGGACTTGTACTATTACTTATTCGGGGCATGTCGCACCAAAAAACCGTGCGGTATTCGGTAGCACGGTAAAGCGGAAGCGTCGAGTGTGACATATGAAGCAGTAATCGACAGTCAACAGTTTCGGTAAGATCAAAATCTCCGCCCCGCTCTATTATGCGTTTCAAGTTAGCGACAATCTCATTTAGTATGCCGGTTTGCCACACAAACTGTGCAAACTATGACTTTGAGAAGTAAAGCAATATGTTCTAAAGTAATGTATAATGTAAATGTAATAGTTCTAAGTGTGCGCGATCACGAGGTGTGCACAGATAATAAAAGAAGAAGTGAAGCAGACTGGATCGATTGTCATATACACGGACAGTCAGGCATCGCTGAAAGCGCTAAAGAAACCAACGGTTACATCAGCGTTGGTAGAAGAATGTAACAAGACGCTAAATATGATAGGAGAATATCACAAAGTCACGGTAGCCTGGGTCCCGGGCCACTGTGGAGTGATAGGCAATGAGAAGGCGGACGAGCTGGCCAGGATTGGAGCGGGGAGGGAACCTATGGGCCCGGAACCAACACTTCCAATCTCGGCCGCTGTCACAAAGGGAGTAATAGCAAAGATAAAGGAGAAAGAGGCAGAAATGCTGTGGGAACAAGCAACTGGATGTAGACAGTCAAAGATGATATTAGGTAGTATAAACAATAAGAGAACTAGATACCTCATGGGTCTAGGTAAGAGCAATATGAGGTTGTTAACGGGTATAATCACGGGGCACAACACTCTAAACAGACACCTTAATATTTTAGGGATAAGTAGAGACTCCTCCTGCCCGCACTGTGGGGAGGAGGAGACAAGTAAACATGTATTAGCAGAATGTGTAATGTACGCGGCAGCGAGATATAACACATTCGGCAGAGATGAGTTAGAGGAGAATGAACTGAGGGATATCAACCTCAAAGATGTCCTTCTGTTTTGCAGGAGCATAGGAAGATTTGAAGAAGAATGCGGTGCGGGAGCGCTGCCGGAACAGTAACCCTTAGCTCCAACGAAGGGGAATTGGGCTGAATGAACGCCTGGAGTGATCGACAGCCCGCCTGACCGGCCAGGCGTCCCCCCCCCAACAACAACAACAACAACAATATGTTCTAAATGTTTGGGACATAGTCCACAAGTCTTTAAAGCCACAAAACGCGGAAAAAGTGTCTGTCCATTTAGCGGACAATACACAATCGTCCATAGATATTAAAATAAATTGCTTCTACTGCTTAAGCAAGGGAAGTTCCTTAACACAAACACCTGAATGTCACCTCGTAAGTGTATGCATTGTGTGGCTTATTTAAAAGTGATGAGCATTTACGTACACCAGCAGCTAGAGACAAACATCTCTGAAACAAATGATTCATACCTACAAAACCAAGGTCTTCCGAGGGATGTATAAGTACATAATTATAATAATGTGGCTGTTAAAAACATACCTTCACTAAATATTTTACAGGTGTTTGAAATAGTACTGAAAATGTTACTTAAGTGGTAGTAAGTGGTAGCCATCAAAAAGGGCTAAAATATCACGTTTTTTGTATGGGAGCCCCCGTTAATTATTATTATTATTTTATTTTTAGTATTTGTTGTTATAACTGAAATACACAATCTGTGAAAATTTCAACTGTCTAGCTATTACGGTACGACAGACGGACGGAGGGACGGACAGCGAAGTCTTAGTAATAGGGTCCCGTTTTTACCCTTTGGGTACGGAACCCTAAAAATATTAAGGGACAATCGAGAGCTGAACATCGAAATTGTAAGGACGAAATAGTAGATTGTGTCTCAAGGGAGCAAAATTTTATATTTACGTTGAGGGCGGTATATTGAATCCTGAGTGAAGCGAAAGATTCTACAATAGAATCTTAAGCGTAGCGAGGCTTTCTAAAGCAGAATCTTGAGCGTAGCGAGCACAGACCTAGTAGCGAGGGATTCAAGTGTTTACGCCACTTTGCTACTGACACATATTGCTTCTCACTCACATCTTCTATCGGGAAAAGAGTCATTGTTCTCCTCAAATGAGGGAAGAAAAGTAAGACTGATCCCTCATTCGAGGGCAACAAAGACTTTTCTGAATAGCAGGTGTGAAATAGTTATTTGTTCAACAAGAGAGCAAAGTAGATTTTTGCTGCGAGTGTTGATTTTGAGTCCCGAGCAAGAGAAAGATTCTATAATTGAATCACGAGCGTAGCGAGTGATTCAAAATTCGAATCTTGAGCGTTGCGAGGAACTCAAAGACACGAGATGCAAATATCTTTTTTCTCTTGTGATACACAATTTTGTTCACTGGTTTCATGCTGGAAAAGTCGTTTTCACGCTCGCAGCATAATTGCATTTTGCTTACTGGTTTCAAGCAGCAAAACAGCCATTTTCGAGCCGCTGAGGTGAAAAGGACTTTACCTACCGTCCTCTTAAATCAAGATTACACACATATTTCTGTTGAGCGTATTAATAGTGAAAACAGTTTGCAGGTGAATCTACAACTTATCATAACTTGCCCCGGGCTTCACAAGCATTACTATTAAGTCGTACATAAAAACCTCAGACTATTAAATAAAGCGACTGTCTTCTGTATCCGGGGTGCGCTGGGGGCTGCAGCAGCGCGTATTTTTATTACTGAATTCATATCATTTCATTTGGATTTTTCTTATAATTTTCATATTTCATTTCATTTTTAGATAAAAAAAACACTACTTGTATATGCCTCGGCGAGGCGGGAATGGCGATACGTGGAGGCGAATCTATATTGACGGACTCCGCATCGCGTCGTCCATCAAAGTCAAGTTGTCCGACGTATTGCTTTTTCCCGTCGTCTGCAATAATATATTATTATTGTATGTAGGTATATTGACTGATTGATACGCCTATAAGTGATACGCAAATGCCATGTCATGCCAAGAAGGATTGGACTCTTAACATTGTTTTTCATTGATTAAGTAGAATACACGTCAGATACTCGAGTAGGAAAATTACTTGAATAGTATCAGCTCTCTTGTTAAAGTGGTCACTCGAAATACCATTAAGCAATGATTAAATCTTTTGAACGCGCCGTAGATAATCAGAGCCAATACAAATACAAGAT
>LR991061.1:20405485-20592061 GCA_905163555.1 Notocelia uddmanniana | reverse complement strand
TGACATAACGTATAAACACGAATTTGAATAATGTCGATATGGGTCTTTGATTACCCCAACCCTACCGCCTTCAGTTTGACAGGCCGCCATTATTAGCACCCGCTTTAGGTATACGCGCTCATTATATGTCAATGACTATTATTTACTTTCTTAAAACAGTGATTGAGATTTATTGATTAAGGCCGGGTTTTATTGAACTGGAATAAATAGGTACCTAAGTCAGACAAAACGACATTTAAATAGGATTTTTTTACATGAAAATCTCTATTCTTGTTTGGTCGAATCGACACTAAGAGGCCTTATGTATTTTTAAATGTTTTCGACTCACATTATGACAAAAAGTAATGACGATTGCAACGACTTGATAGAAGAATATGAGAACATGCGTCCATTTAAGTTTAGGGTAATGATAAGGTGGGAGTTAGTATGGAGATACGATACAAACGAGTTCTACGCAAACAAAGACGCGGGCAAAAGCTATTATTATATTAGGATATATTTGGAAAACCTTTTATGAGTGTACTGGTAACGTGCTCATGACAAAGAAGAAACATTTTATTATTTGTTTACTTGGAATTTTCAGGAAGCTGGAGAAACTACATATTGAGGGCAAAAAGCGGAACTGCTGTAACCGCCACTTGATCAATTTTTTTACATATTCGGAATCAGCGAATTTTTCTGTGACGAATGGTCCGGGTCCCATGGCTCTACGACGCTTAGAAAAAACTGGACTACGTCGCAAAACGAATGTATTTTCTTGACGATGCCTACTTGTAATTTTTGTAAACACCAAAAATTTTGAATTTTCTTAAACAAGTATACTTATGCCAATTTCGGTTTTAAATAAATCAAAGAATTCGGTGATTACAGCGTTTGAGAAATTCAGTTCAGTGGCGGTTACAGCATTTATGCATATTGCAAAAAAAAAAACCCGAGACACTTACTGCATATATTTTATTTTTATGACATAGGTGGCAAACGAGCAGACGAATCGCCTGATGGTAAGCGATTAGCGCCGCCCATGGACACTCGCAACACCAGAGGGGTTGTAAGTGCGTTGCCGGCCTGTAAGATGGGAGTACGCTCTTTTCTTGAAGGTTTGAAGGTCAAATCGGTCCGGAAATACCGCAGGTGACAGATAATCTCAATTATTATTAATATTATTATCTTTGATCAACGCTTACTACATTGCTACATATTGATATAACAAACATACCACAGTTACGGCATTTTTAAAACGTCGTAAAAGTATGCACAAATTCACGTTACCGCCATTGATTGATGAGATCGGACGTGTCTCTTAAACAAAATAAATAATATTCATCTGCTGTATTTGTGACCTAGATCGAACAAGCGCAATTGATTTAGTAGTGTAGTCAGCATAACTCAGTGAATAATAATGTAAAGACCGAGTTATTTAACTAAGTGAAATGCCGAATACAAATAATCCGGAGTGCAGCCCTTTCAACCGGAGCAGGATAATGCAGCGCAGCCCGCCTCCCACGCCCCCACCACAGCCGCAGCCTGTGCCCACCAAACAGGAAGCGGACCCTCCGAAGATGATACCTACACCGGAACTTCAAGGATGGATGAAGTCCATCGAGCAGTATCTCAATGAGGTATGCGGGATCGCTACGGAAGGGAAAATGAACTCGGACCAAAAACTGAAAGTCCACAATCTTTGCCGCAAAGTAGGTCACTGCGCGTCACAGCTGGTCGTTGAATACCAGTCTCTCAAGGCAAAAGCTGCCATGAACTACAACTCTCTCATAGCCCTGCAAGAGAAAAGTGACCTATCACAGCGTGTTCTAGAGTTAAAACATACAATAGATCTTAACGCGAAAGTTAATGCGATACCTGCGACTTTTGCCGAAAAGCTCAAGACCAATCAACCATCCAGGTACGTCCAGCCCACCAGTGTCAACTCGGTAGCGATTTATCCTACCGACAAGCAGAAAACCAGCGAGGAAACAAAATCCCTGGTACAAAAGATCATAAGGCCTGACGAATGGAAACTTCAAGTGCGTGGACTACGTAAAGTTAATAACGGTGGCGTAATCATCAGCACGGACTCCAAACAAGACCTTCTTAAGCTTAAACAGTCCACGCAATTGTCGGCCTCTGGGCTTACAGTTGACGAGCCCGTTAAACGGAAGCCCAGAATCGTGGTGATCGGAGTGCCGACGGCCCTGCAGGAAGCGGAAGTTTTTACCTGCATCTACCAACAAAACTTAGCCGACAAAAAACCAGCTATGTCCCTCGAAAAGTTCCTGACCTCTGCAAGGCTTAGCCATAAGTCCGGTAAAAAAGGCGCTGAAACTTGCAACTATATAAGGAAGACCTTAATTACAAACGAGAGAGTTTTCCTGAACTGGTCATCGTGTCCTGTGAGAGATTTCACCCTGGTGACGAGGTGCTACCGATGTCAGCAGTACGGTCATGCGGCGAAGACGTGCAAGGCGGAAGTGGATACCTGCGGTCATTGCGGCATTTTAGGTCACGTGATGAAGGAATGCCCTAAAAAGACGGAGTCACCAAAATGTGCCACGTGTCTGCACTACAAGAACCGGCTGAACACGAGACAGGCGATGCGGACTGCCCAGTCAGAAAATTGGCCGAAAAAAGGTATATTGACTCGATTGATTATGAAGGCGTCTAAGAGCGCCGCCTCCTACCTTATATTTCTAGAACTTAAATCTTAGTTTGTAAACAATGACAAGTAATTTACTTTCTGACCTAGATAACTTCTCTGTATCTGAGTCAAAAACCTGCGAAGTTGAAAATTGCAAACAATATATTTGCTCTTCCCGAAATCCGCTAACTATACTAACTTAAAACATACGTAGTATATATAAGAATTTTGATAACTTTACAGTATTTCAACACAGACTTGGCCTCGATTGTGATGTTATTATTCTGACGGAGTGTTGGTTACGTAAGCACGGTAACCTGCCTGTAATGCCGGGTTATAATTTATATAACACCCAGATTAATTTTAACCAAAACGACGGCATCGTCATATATGCTAGAAGTAATTTATTAATCAACACGGAGGAGCCAAACATTGCCGACTGCAATAGTCTTTTAATAAGAATTGGTTCAAATTGTGCCATACTGGCTTTGTATAGACCGCCTTCTTTTAGAAATATTAATCCTTTTATTGATTCTCTAGATCAGACTTTAAGAAATCTCTCATCTTTTCAAAACCTTATTTTGATAGGAGACATCAACATCAACATTATGCCAGAGAGCATCGACCCCGCGGCTCAAAACTACCTTAACCTATGTTCCTAAGTATCATGGCTTACTTCCCGCACATACGCTACCTACTCATCAAAGCGGCTCTTGTTTAGATCATATCATGTTTAAGTCGAACCTGCGAGCACTAGCCCTTGTTACTAACTCCTCTGTGACCGATCACAAAGCTGCCCTACTAACCTTATTTCAAAAACAACAAAATACAACTTGCGCACGAATTATCCCTAAACTAGATTTAAATAAACTCGAACGTGATTTATGCAACATTCAACTTGACCCAGTTTATAATTCTGCTGACACAGACGCTAGCATGTCGTACCTCATTCAAAAAGTCCAACAAGCAATATTAAATAATACTGTAAACAAACGTATAAATAGTAAATATCATAACATTAAACCTTGGATTACGCCCGGCCTTATACGCTGTATGAGACACAGGGATAAATTGCACATGAAGGCTAAATCAAGCCCAGACAACGAGTTACTGCTACTAACTTACAAAAGATACCGCAATTTTTGCAATAACTTACTTAAGAAAATTAAACATGGGTATGATAAAAATCAAATAGATATGGCTGGGACAAACAGTAAATTACTCTGGAAAAGCATCAAAAAGATTACTTACACAGCAAAACAACGTGAACCTTCTACAGGCCTGTTACAGTCGCACAGGTCGCCTTTAATGGCCGCAAATAACGCAAACGAGTTTTTTGTTAACATAGGTAAAAATCTAGCTGAAAAAGTCCCTATACACTCGCCGGTACCCCGTATTACCAGTCCGACAAATCACAGCAATCCCTCAAATTCGTTTGTATTATTTAATACTGATGAACAAGACGTGGGACGGATCATAATGGGATTAAAAGATGATTCTGCAGTTGGCTGGGATGGTATTTCAAATAGAATACTACAGCAGTTCAAGCATATCCTAGTTCCTCCCCTTACATATCTTTTTCAAAAGTGTCTCTCTGAGGGAACTTTCCCCAAGTGCCTAAAAAAAGCCATCGTTGTACCAATTTACAAATATGGAAATAAAACCCAAATATCGAACTATAGACCTATTTCACTACTACCTTCGATATCCAAAATCTTAGAAAAAATAATGAATCGTAGGCTGGTTAAGTACTTGGACAACCAAGATATTTTTTCGAAAAACCATTTTGGTTTTCGGCCTAAACTATCAACCGCCGACGCTGTTCATGAAATGACTGGCTACTTAGTACAGGAGCTAGATAAGGGCAACCAAACAATAGGCCTTTTTTTGGACCTCGCAAAAGCTTTTGACACCGTTTCTATTCCCACCCTATTGCACAAGCTTAAAAACTTAGGAAATAGAGGCACTCAGCTCAAATTATTCACAGATTATCTAGACGGCCGAACGCAGTGCACAAAAATAGATAATGTCATCAGTTCTAATCTAAAAAATGCCTGTTTTGGGGTCCCACAAGGAAGCATATTAAGCCCAACTCTCTTTTTAATTTATATTAATGACCTTTGTAATCTGAAAATCGACAGTGGCCGAATCATTTCCTACGCTGATGACACTGTCCTACTTTTCTCTGCAAAATCGACAGACGAAGTTTACAAATATGCTCAACAAGGCTTTAACCTTGTAAATCAGTGGCTTCAGCTTCACCAACTGACCCTTAACCCAGATAAAACTAATTACATAAAATTTTTCATGCGCAAATCAAATTTACCGCCAGATAATCAAAACCTGTATGCACACAATTGTAATAATAACACAAATATACAATGCACTTGTCCAATTATATCTATAACTAATCAAATTAAGTACTTAGGAATTATAATTGATGAGTCGCTCTCTTTTAAATATCATGTCGAGGCTTTGTGCAGTAAAGTGCGTAAGTTAATATATGTATTCAAAAAACTACGTTTTTTTGCGGATTCAATGCTAATCAAACAAGTTTACTTTGCCTTATGCCAGTCGGTATTAAATTACTGCATTTCTTCATGGGGTGGTCTGGCCAAAACAACACTTATCAAACTAGAAAGAGCACAAAGAGCGATTTTGTAAGTCTCTTATTTCCTACCTTTCCTCTACCCCACAGACCGCCTTTATAAAGTATGTGAAGTCCTTACGGTACGGCAGTTATTTATAATGACTACAGTTTTAAAACAGCACGCCGCAATCCCTTTCAGCACAGATTATACTAACAAACGACGTAAAGATATTGTTTGCCCCCAATATGGAGAGAAAAAACACGCTTTCTCCTCAAGATTTTTTGTTTTTTTAGGCCCTTTTCTTTATAACAGGCTAAATGCTAAACTAGAGCTATATCCGCTAAGTTTCGCAAATTGTAAGAAAAGGCTTCGAGATGCCCTATTAAAAATGACGTTTGATGATACAGAGAAGCTATTGACTGTATTAAATTGATGTTATATAATTGTATTTTTACTGTTTTTATTAGTCTCTTAATTTTACATAGTTTTTTTTAATAAATACTGTAATTGTACTAGTTACCAAGAAATAATTTATTTGTTATATTTAGATGAATATTAATAGACATATATCGGTACCTTTTTGCCTGAACCACAGGGAATCCCTAGCTCAGGCTCCTTTTTATATATAACTAACTGTAAATTTTAGTCTATAGTTATAACATTTGTACAAAAGTTATTCAATAAATTTATTTGTATTTGTATTGTATTTTATTTATTTATTTGTATTGAAATATGCGCGGGCGGACACAAAACAATCGGTCGGCGGTCGCCAGGTTGTGCGTAGTGCGGGTTTTGTGTGTCGAGGTGTAAAATATTACGTTCGTTGCTGAGAGTTTTTAATTTTTTTTCCGGGAGGATTATTAATTTGAGTTTTATTAAGTTACGAGGCTTGGAACGAGATTTTATTTCAGTTTTTAAAACATTTTTTACAGAAGTATTATATACCTAAGATAATGCTATGCTTGTAAGGGTTACAAGACTGTGAGCAATATTTAATATGAGTTCATAAAGCATTATTTTCTACTGAAGCATTATATCGTATATCATTGTTTAGTTTTAGTAAGTTACACAGTTAAAAAAGTCATCATTTGAGTTGTATTTTTTTTTTGAGGAGTATGTCCCAAATTTATAGTGAGATTAGCCATAACAACCATCCACCATTTCAAGATTTTAGCTGAGGGTCTGAGAATTCCCTTAGTATAGATCCGAAGTCAGATTTAAAAATAAAACAAGTACTTGAAATGTGAACATGTAAAACAACTGATAGTACGGAAAACTACTAGCCAAGTTCCGACTTCAAATACCTGCCACCAAAGTAGTTACTAGAGTGTTTTATAATTCAAATGACGCTAGCGTGTCGTCAGGCCACGTCAGGCTGAGTGGTGCAACGATGCCTCACGTCGGGCAAGACGTGACGCAGTGGCTAGCCTATCGTACCACGGCCCTAGCACCTCAACTTACTCGTGGAAACTTCAACATTACGTATAGTTATCAATCAATAGATGGAAAGGTATTCCATCCAAATAAAACATTCCTGAAAGAAAAAAATACCGCTATTTCTATAAGTTTGCAATTTAATGCAACAAGTACCTAAGACTAAAGTCCAGAATCGCAACCTACTAGTATATTACCACCCGACCATGTCATTGTTCATCTAAAATTTATGCAATTTGAAAACAATTAAAACATTTCGGTAACATCATACGAGCTGAATTTAATTCTCCAACCTTATTTAGAAATCATTCAAATCGGTCTGTTGGCCGAAAGAGTATAAAAAAGAAAAAAACATGCCTTATAAGCGCAAGTATAATAAGAATGACTACATTTGGTTAGTTAAACATAATTTCTACGGTTTGATGGATTGGCGGTATTAAAAGAATCCTAACACACTGGCGCCGGCAACGCCGCGTTTTTAAACCGGAATATGATGAAGATGCTTATATGGGCATAAAGCATTGTATGATGAATAAATATTAACTAACCATTGTAAGTACTGGTTTAATTGGGTAACGCATCGGCACGGGTTAATTGTCTTGCTGTCTTTGCCCCTCATTCATTCGAGCAGTTTTTCAACGAGCGTTAGAAAATACGATACGCACGCAGATATCTATTGGAACAAGAAAATAATAATCTATTATGAAATATTGCTCCTGTGTACAAGGGTTTACAGCTAGAATCAGGAGAAGTAAAAGTTTTTCGTGAATAAAAATGCAAACCATACACGTACGTAATACGTACTCGTAGATCTAGCTACCTCAGATTTCAGAGCTGCCCGAAATGAGTTGAGGAGGATGATCGGGGGGTTTTGAGTCAGTGCAAGTTCGACATAACCACCGCACTGTCCCCGCGGTGCGGTGATATCATTAACGGATTTTTCCCCCTAGTAAAAAACAGTCTAGGTACTCATTCTTCTATAACGACAAACCTAGAGCTAGATAGCAGCGAGTTTTAAACCCTGTTTGGTTCTTAAAACACAATCGAACATCAGTTAACCGCAATATATTTGTAATAGTAATAAATTTACCTTTTTTGCCTTAGAAGCTAATAATCTTTGTAAAATTTAAATATTGTATAAATATCGCAACGCCCAAGTAAAGCGTTAACAAACCTTCCAATTTGTCACTATTTAACTACGTAGATGGTACGCACCTATAAGATGCTAAAAGACAGCACTCTTTCAATTAATTCACTTAGCTTTTTTGAGTTCTATTCCGTTGTTATAAGGGTGACTGGTAACCAGAGTGCATAAAGGCATGATGTTGCTTATAACCCTGGCACCAAATATAGATGGCGAAGTCATTCAGTTTAAGCTATATAAATATTCCTTACTATTAAACAAGTAGCTGAGATTAACAAGATTAATAGCCTCAACCAGATCAGTCATTTCCAAATACAGTACATTGTTGTAAACCAACGCTAAACACTATTGTAATTACGTTTAGAAAACTTAATTCCATTACAATGCTATTTCGTTTGTTTAAAATCCTATTCAACATCAAAGCTTATTTCTATTAATATTACTTATTTATGCATCAGAGTTCACTCACGTATACAATGTATGCAGATAATTAAAACGAGCATGTAATTGTAACGATCAGTGGCTGTGCATGTGCAATTCAGCTAATGACCACTTTAGCGGCCTCATTTCTTTTATTCCAAAGTCGGCATTAAACACCGACAAAAAAAACGCGGCGTTTTTTTTAAACTCATACCCCCGCTCACGGCGAATTAGCTAGCCATCCATACTGGCGCCGTCAGCAAGAAATGGAATGGACGCGCATCGGGAGCTTCCGTTTTTTGTCACCGAAGTTGTGGCGCCACCAGTAGCGGTACGGTAATTCAACTGTCAATAATTGACAAGCGAGGGTACAGGCCAACGTTGTCAAACGGGTGTCAAAGCCTGTAACGCGATGAAACAAAGGTCATTTGAGCTTAGCCAGCGCATGACTTTGTTTGTTGGTATGTATGAATAGGTCACACGCTAATTCATTAGTCGTTTCCTTGTTTGAAGGGAATTTGTATTAATTTTCATTTTGAAGGGGATCAGACAAAGAACCCATGTGTAGGTAGGTTGTTTCAAGGAATACATTGATGGTCATGTTATCTTGTACCTAAACTTTTGAAGGTTACCAAGTGACCGCAATTATTAGGTATATTTTCTGACTTTCTTTATGTGATGGTAAGGTTATTCTATCATCAGTTCATGTTGCATCAGTAACAAATCCTTCAAGTTTGAATTGTATATATTCTTTCGTCTGTATCATGTTTTTAGCCTCCGAATTCATACAGTTAATTTAGTATGAATGAAACAATACGTAGACGAAAAAATAATCTTTTCACTTCTCTTGCTCGGAAAGTATGCCATATATTAGGGTAGGGCGGTAGGGGTCTCTATCGAGTGGGACTAAGTAGTACGTTTAGTCTCCAGGGAAAATATGAATACATATTTATGATTTACAAACATTTTTATTTGACGAATCAAAATACTACATTTCTTCATCCAATATTCCGCAGTGGATGAAAGTCTTTGACCAGGGTGTGTTGCCAGTGATGACATATGGCACCGAAATGTGGTAGCTTGCTATAGGTCTCAAAAAAAGGCTCAAAGTCACCCAAATACCAATCAATAGGGTTATCTCTGCGCGATCGCATCAATAATGAGGTCATCCGCAGTAGAACCAAAGTAACCGATATAGCCTTCCGAATCGCTAAACTAAAGTGGCAGCTGGCAGGGCACATTGCAAGTAGAACCGGTAGCCGACCACCGCGTCTTCTAGTACGCAGCGTGGGTAAGCCACCCACAAGGTGGACTGATGACCTGGTAAAGTCGCCGGAGTCCGCTGGGTGCTGGTGGTGCAGGACCGGTCATTGCGACACTCTTCAAGAGAAGCCTATGTCCAGCAGTGGACGTCCATCGGCTGATATGATGATGATGACTAAATCGTTCGTGCAACGCTTTAAGTGCTTAATAGACAATAAGTGGCATTCATTCACCATGTCTGTATGTATTCTGAAACTGTGTCAAAACAGTTTATCAAAAAAAACGCCAATTAAAAAAATACCTTATTAATTCTCTCGCTACGGAAGTGAAATGTAGTGCATATGAATGAATCTATTACCAGAATATGGCTTTTAGAGACCAGACATTTCTAGAACGCTTGACAATACAGATAAGGTTTAAACCTGGACTAATCCATCACTACTATAGTATTCTGATATCGTAGTCGTTGATTTAAAAAAAATACAAAGTGTACAAGGTCGATTCACGAGAGCTGGCAAAAAGGAATGAAACGAAAGTAATGTCACTTGTCACTGTGAGTGGCAGTGTGAGTGCCGTTCTTATACAAGAGTCTTCTAATATTTTGTAAACACATACATAATACGTTTCAGTTTTTCAAGATCAAATAATAAATATTATCATCTGCACCAAGTACTTACCTTCTTAATCTTGTTAGTAATTATTATTTAAGTCCTTTGTAAATAAAATGTGTTGGTATTTATTACACTGACTTATGTTTAATGTCAAAAATCAAAAGGTGACGGCTTGTACGAATTCTAAAAAAAATCTAAAAAAGCGTTTAGAAGTTTTTAGACATGGGTATCGTTGGCGTGGTAGACACTGCGGTGTATGGCAACTTTAGGTGTTCTTGGTGTCCAAAGGGTTAATATTTGGAAGGAAACATATCTAGTTACACTGCATTTTGGCGATTATGCATCTAAATTGTCTAAAAACACGATTATCATAATAACTTATTGCATCAAGCTGTATTTAATAATTTTGTGATGCACACATAGAAATTATCATTCACTCGTTCAATTCGTTCGTGCCAGCTCTCGTGAATCGACCTGTATTTTAAATTACCTACGTTGGCACCGCTATAATAATAATATATCTAACAGTACGCTGATGTCGGATGCTTGTATCAATTTATTCAACTTATTTTCAATGAAATAAAAAAAAATGTGCGCCCTTTTTGCCGTATAAGGTCTGGTCTGGCATAACCTGAAACAATAATGCTACTAAGAAACAATAAATGCGGGGAAAGAAGGCACGGATAAAGCAATTACACGTACTATCATACTCGCTGTTCTTAGAAGCTAATTAATAGAGTAATGCTAACTCATCCTTTAATGTATGAGTTTTAATGTATTGGATAAAAGGTGGGCCAAATCATGACAGCACGAAGTCCATTAGAAAGGGCCGGCTCTTAATGCGGATAAGCGCCAAATGAGGAAAAATAAAAATTAAATAAATAAAATTAGATCCCTATTTCCCTTGGCCACGCCATAATTACATAACTTGAGAACGACTTTACCGATTTCACCGTTTTTTTTGCGACTGTGGAGCCGCCGTTCAAGACGTCGCGCACATTGCTTGGAGATGTCCTATTAAAAAAATAGGCAGATCTGTTTACCCTTGAAGCGGACGCAATCCACTGGTGTCAGAATTTAAAGAATAAAAATAGTTCTATCAATATTGTAGGCGACTGTAATAATATGCCATACGAATAAATTAAAAAAAAATAGTATTGTAAAGCTTTGTAGAAGCTTCTATCGGAAAGAAAAATCGAGAAGATTGCACAGAAGATTGGATGTTTTTAGAAAACATTACGACTGTATAAACCAAAATGAATCCCTATTTCACTTGGTGATGCCATAACTTTATTTTATTGTTTCATTTTTACCTGGGGGTTTTAGCAACCCCCGTAATACAGGTTATCATATTACATACAAGCTTACGAATTAATATTTCCTATTGAGGTAAAATAAACTCTAAGTAATTCTATTAATGTTGTGTAGTTTTTCTAATGTTTTGTCGAAGGTTCTAACGGAAAGAAAAAGTGAGAAATATGCACAGAAGATTGGATCATTTTAGAAAACTTTACGACTATTCTTCGCGCGTTTGACAGTTGAACTCGTCGGCGGTATACGTTCGATCCGAACGAAACCTAAATAAATAAGAGTTTCTACGTATGTTTATCGGCAAATATGCGCCTATTAATATTATAAAAACGTTAATAACTTTTTGGTTCATGAGAAAATTTAGGATTATTTTATTTTTGTTTTTATACTCTCCTAAATAGATTATTATGTTTTATATTTAATATATAAATCATTAAACAATTATAAATATAAATATAAATATTATAAATATAAATGTTAATATTAAAATATCTTTAATAATTAATTTTATTTCATTAGGAGGATTCTTCATTGAATTTTTTCCTAACTTCGCATAACTTTGTCGATATTTTTTATTTGAAACGAATATAATATGTAAAATGCAGATTTTTCAACGAACACAAAAATACCATTGCTACACAAGCAAACTTGAAAACCCCTGAGGTCAGAATCTGCATAGTAAAATATCTGTGCCCCGTCCTAGGGACTAAAATATAGGTGTCTGAGGATCGCAGATCTCATTTTGCAACTTCACTTATCTCATTAAGGATCCAGGTCCCTTAATCACCCAGGACAACTGCCCGTAGCACTAACTCATAAAGTAGGGTGACCATGACTACTGATAGAATGTCTTAATGCTCTTAATGCACACCGCAAAAAATAAGAAATTTAAATCAAATTATCAAAAACAATCTCTTCCGGCAACGTACCGTAGCGGATATGATGGCCTACCACTTACTTTTTTTTACTTCTTCATATCATCAAAATGACAACATGGCCTTTAAGCTTCTTGAACAATATTTCTTTGCTATTCCGCTAAAAAACGTGTAGATCTATTAGTGTTATCTCCACTTGCGTATTTTTGCACGCGGTTAATGCTCTCACCCTCCCTCCGCTCGAACAAACATGCAAATAAATACAAAAAACCACCACACATAAACACAAAAACCTCGTTTTGGATACATTTACACCTACACGTTTTTACACGGAATAGCAAAGAATTATTTTTCAAGAAGTTTGTCATGGATTTCCGCAAAATAACGCCTGATTCTATCAATTAACATGGCCTTTTATTATCATAATATATGTATAGTCAGTTTTCGTTTTATGTTTATGTCATTGTCAGGATACATGTTCAGTCAGATGCATAACTAAGTGATGAAACCAGCTGCTCAAAAATATATGATACGCCATAAAGGCTGCATAAATAAATAAAAAGCTTATTATCTGGTTAATTAGTCCTAAGAGCGTGACGTATATTTTTGAGAAGCTAGTCCCGTCAGCTACTTTTGCAGCTGTCTATACGTATTATTCTTCTAGATACGTTTACTACTTTCTACTATCGCATGGCCACCCTACACAGACGCGTGCGCATATAAATCCGCGCCGGTGATTACGCTAACAATGACAACCGCGGCGCTTCTGATACCTAATTGTCTATTAATAAATGCAACTGTGGCCTGAGTTATTATTCTAGTGGCATGTAAAAGGCTGCTCGGAAAAAGTTTCAATAGAGGTAGAGAGTAAAAAGCTTCGATCATACACAAGATTCAGGTTATATTTTTTAATCGTCTTGTAAAAACCCAAAATGGTATTTTTTTATTAAAAATTGTGATTGATCTTGGCCAGCATCTAGCCAGGGGGCAAAGATGAGGCCGATGATGAAGTGAGCTTACCCAGAAGATGCCTATTCACTCGTGCCTTAAAAAGGTTCAGATTATTTGAACTAGGAAATACAGACGCCGGCAGAGAATTCCAAACCTTCTAAGTGCGCATTATAAAAAGTGATGCAAAGCGTTTGGTTCAAATTTATTAGGAATTTCGACAAGGTAAGGATGGTAGCCAGCCGTACGTCTGAATGTCCGATGGAAGAAGGGGGAAGGCGGTATGTGCTCATGGAGCTCCTGAGCACACTCACCGAAGTACAATCTGTAGAAGACGCACAGGCATACTACTTTGCATCTATGTTCTATGCTCTGCAGCTTATTTCCCACTACCGTAGTGCCGCCAGTGAGCCTCCTGGCTCTTTGGTCCACCGAGTCGAGTGCGGCAAGTTGGTACTTAGCCGAGTCATCCCAAAGGTGACTACAATACTCCATGCAAGATCGGACTTGGGCTTTGTATAAGAAAGAAGCTGCTAGGCGTGAAATATCGCTTGACTTTATTTAGGATGTTCAGCTTTTTGGCCGCTGTTCCAGCTTTGGACTCGATGGTAGTGCCGAAGTTAAGGTTTGAGCTTAACCTCATGCCAAGCAGCTCGAGATCGTTGGCTACAGAGACGGTTGTACCTCGGAAAGTAGGCGCCAGGGTAGTTTAATATTTATCATTTCGTTAGTAGACGTTACTACTTCACTCAAATGAACGTTAATTCTTTAAAAGAAAGCAACGCTAATCAGTCCAAACATAATTGTAAGGAACAAATTAAACCAATCTTAGGATCACAGCACAAAATACAATTTAACAATTATAAAATCATCAGTTGGCTGATAGTTGTAGGGTACAATTTAGACGTCAACGTCGAGCTCTGATTAAATCAATTTCTGGAACAGTTGCCTCAACCTGCGCAAGCACAGTGTGTGTCAGACGGCAGCGGAAGAGGGAGCGGAAGCGGATTTTTTTGTAGGATAACAACGGGTATTGCTGACAAGTCGGGTAAAATGAATATTACTATCAGACTTACTTACTTAAATATTATGCTGGCTCGATGACCCGAAGTATGCCTCTCTCTCGTGTACTCCGAGGTTGGCCAGGTCCTTGAGGGCCTCGTCAATCCAGCGGTATCTGGGACGACCAACCGGACGTCCTCCATACTAATAAAGTAATTTTGTTATGTATGTTTTATAGTCAATATTTTATTAAAATTCATTTTAGTGTAAGCCTCTGACTACCATTTAAGAGATCCGTCCTCTGATTCAGTCTTAAGATCAACTTGATATTATCATATAATAGTATTGGACATTGGTATCTACTTATATTTTACACACTTGCGAAGTTTCAAATCAGTGCTGCTAATGGGAGTGAGTGTAGCGAATTAAATAAATTTGTTAGGCATGCACAATAACAAACTTAGTTACAGGTGAAGTGGATAAAAAGCTTATAAAAAACTAAAACCAACCAGGAAGGCAGGAACATTACACAATGAAAGCACTGTAGTTTTGTGCACACTAGCAAGAGATGTGAAGTTTTCACTACACAACGAGAACTACTGGCTATGCGCTAAAGCATTCGCTAAATGTGTCTTATGTTAAGCCAGCGATGCGTATCACTACTGTCACCAGCGCCTTCAGACAATTTCGTGCATTACGTATACCTATATCGCGTCACGCGACACGTAGAACTATGAAATATCGTGTCACGCGGCTGTTCCCAGACATGCCAAGCGATGTGGTGCGTTTTCATCTGAAGTCACTGGTAACGTGGGTCGGTTGTCGGTTTAACTATTCGCGGTACCAAACGATTTTGTTCATCTGGCTATCGCTTATGCCTTCCACTCTCAACTCCAGTTGAAAGACACCTTAACAGGTAGGTGCGTAAATGATAGACTTACAGATTGCTAGTAAATATATACCATAAATATAATGTGCCGGTAACGTAACTGTGCTCCAGGCGAGACCGCGTCGGACGAAATGCTGCCGATTTTATAATTAAAATGGCGATGGAATATACTAGTAAAGTGGAATTATGTTCAAAAATATAATTTCATCACGTAGTAAACCTTGGACAGTCATTTGTCTATCATAAAATATGATGTTCCTCTCTTATAGGTTACGAATTTGAAAAAAGTGTTAATTCATTGAATTGTAGGTATTGATTTTGTTTCACGCAGTAAAGTGCTTCCGTCTTCCGTCAAATAAGTACCTACATACTTACCAATCAATCTCTTACGCATTTCGCTCCTACTAGCATATTTTTCTTTTATTTTGGCTGTAATTGTGAAATAATTTTCATCAGAGCAACAAAATGATGAATTGTCTTTTGAATATCATAAATTGCGGACTGAGCGGACGATTTTTCAGAAATGCAAACACATTAAGTACCTGGTTTTAACCCACGCGTGCGCGCTTAACCAACAATCGAAATGACACACTAAGGTCTCTATCTCTGGCGGTATGCTTATGAATGTTTGAACTACGAGTCTAGTAGGTATTTATCTGCGCTAGTAATCAGTCATAACTTAATGACAAAGAATGGAGCGAGCTTTCATGGATATTAACCACGATTATAAAACATCATTTCACTACGTTTCATACTGGCACTGACATGAGAAAACGTGCGCAAATCGCACTGCACAAGGCCTTACCCATCGCTATCTCAAAATGAAGTCAAATATCTTACACGCCCGGCATAATATATCGCACAACAATGTCCTCAGAATGCTGTAGCTCCGTCCAGAACGCCGTAATCGACATCAATTCGCTATGAACATAAGGCGCTTTAGGCGAATAAGGTAGAACGCGCGAACGTCGAGATTCATTCAATGTAAATTGCGCCTACGCACGCGTCCTTGCGAGGTTATGCAACAGGTTAACGCTCCGCTCGAACCAGGCTGATTTTTAGAGTTCCGCAGTTCGATTTCTGTTGGATTATAGAAAAATTAAACACATATGTTTACTGGAAAATGTACTTATGCTGTTGTTGGAAAATGAAACAAATTTAGTGTTTATAATTATTGTTTTTTTTTATTTAAAAACAATATTTAATTAAAAAATAACAGGATTAACTACTCGTGCCATAATAACACATGTTTAAGACTTCTTATGATCTGTGAACATGAAAGTATTAGTTACATTAGTTTAGTACTAGAACGTAGCTTACATTGTAAACCTTACATTTATGAAACTATTTCGGAAACTTATTGTCTAGTCTCAAAAGGTTAGTTAAAGCTAAATTATTTAAGTTCACCCCATAAAATAATAGTTAAGGTAAATGTAACTTTTCAGGTCATCTAAATTTCTAGAATGTGTGTTATTCACTCTCTTTTTGTTTTTGTTTATTTATTTATTTTCCTAAAATATGTAAGAAAATTATTAGTTAATGCGACGTCAATTATTATAATTATTATCACTTTTTTTTTTCTTTCGTGAGTGCTTGTGTCAAACACTGGTACTGGGTAGAGGATCGGTACAATTGAGTTTCCATTTATCTTGCTATTTATATTATTTTTGTTAACATTTTGCATAAAAATGAACCTACAGGTCTTTTTTTTAAATTACTGTTTATTATACTACATGTACACATATGTATAGTTTGCCATGCGACTGTTTGTGTTCTAAATAAATTTAAAAAAAAGGATTGTAAAGGCAAGCTGCAATTAAGCGTTTTTAAACTATCTGTTGCAAAGGTCACAAAAAAAATTTCTCTTAGAACCTCGTGGCCAATGCAATGAATAACTGGCTTGCATTCAAAGTAAAATAAAAATCACCTTATGTACGAGTATGTACCATATCGCAATAATACTTAACCGTGATACATTGTAAAAAACGCTCGTTAATTAGGTTCGTATTCAGGCATAATTACTGGCGACACACGCATTGATATATGTTAGTGGATTCGTAGCTTGTAGAACTACATACATGTTTTAATGCAGTCCACCGGTAGCCCGGAGCAACCACTAAATAACGCAGCTAATTGGGCTGAGTAATACCGTCGTTGCGGTCACTGCGGGTCCATATCTCATGCGGACCGCTCCGTCAGAGTTGAATGAAGTAGTGTAACATCTGCAGAAATTATTACAATTTCGTGCAGTGTAAACGGTATCATTACATTCTGCTATTCATATATGTATTTACAGTACATATGGTGCTACTTTATCGCAAGAGTGCGGTAATCAGCAGATTACGTGCATATGTCGAAACTTTAAAGAGCCACATGTACTGTAATACGTTGTACGTTACACGTGCGAACAGGTAATTCGCAACTCGTGTCGATTTAAAACACTCCCTTCGGTCGTGTTTAATTTATCACCACTCGTTGCGATTTCCCGTTCTCTGCACTTGTATAGTAATGTACTATTATCGAAGATGTTTTTATCTTTATATTACATTTAAAAATATATATATTATGAATTATTTTCGAAACATGTGTGAGGCATTTGTTGATCTTGTGCCAGTTAGATGCGATTCTAACCCCTATTAGTAAGACACGACTTCTTACTACTTCTCGATAGCTCTTTGATCTTGTGCCATGTCTTGTTCTGAGATGTCATTTTATAAAGAGCCTTAGGATTTATTTTACAACATCAACTTTCTTCTGCTTGAAGATAGCTTTTTTCAATACAGCGGTCATTTGGAGCCATTTTTTAAGGTCTGATGTAGGTATACGTATGTACGTTTTACGAAACTATAACAGTTACGAGCTAATATTCTTGTTTTAAAATTGAATAAATTTCTAAGTAAAATTGCAAGAGTACACTTACAAAACATGCATACAATAAGCATCCTTTACATATGTTATAAAGATAAGATAATCTACTCGTTTTACTTTGTCGCTGCGGTCACAAGTGGGCCCATATCTCATACAGACTGCTCAAGATCCTGCTGTACGCTAACGCGTGTAAAAACGTCGTATATCCATACAACTTGCATAGTCACTTACGACTTTTTGTCCCAAGTCAGTGGCATGGCTCGTTAAGCCGTTGATTTCAATTAATTCATCATCTCTGAGGATAAATCAGAAAACATCTGAAGCGATAAATCTGGATCAGTAAGGTTAACATGTGATCGATAGTTTGCGGCGATTCAGTGAGTCCGCTACAACTGACTTTCAGTGGTTTTTCCGATTCAATCGCCCTCAGCCGCAAAACTGCAATTTGTAAAAGATCTAGGTAGATCGATCGTGTATAGATGGTGTTGATGAATACGAGGTGTTTAGGTAAGGTACAAAATAGAAACAGCTCGTACAAAATTTTGACTACGCGTCACCTAATCGTCTGCATAATTGGCAAAGTCCAACATTCTTGACATCGTCTTTTTCTGGAACTATCAATAACGGTTTTTAAATATAAGCAGCAATGCGCAAGGAGGGCTCCATTGCGTTCAGTATTAAGATCCTGATTAGAGCGCAGATGGCGGTCACTATGGAGTTTTTAGTTGATAGGAATACCACAACCCAGTCGTTCCCCGATGACTGAGTCGACCTGAAATCGAACTTCGTATCGTGCCGTCCCTTTCCGTCATATAGTGTATAACACGAGAGTAAAAGGGACGGCACGACACTAAGTTAGATTTTCGAAGTTCTAAGTAGGCCCTCTGGCTTGCAGGTTTCCTCCACGCAAAAAAAGGAAACAACCGGGAAAACGGTTGGAGGTATCTATTGCAACGTTAGTAATTCCTTTTTTTGTCATTTTCATCTTTAACTACGTCAAAGATGAGGAGCATTAACTAACAGTAATGTTTGCCGCGTATCCATGGAATACCAGCGTCAAGGTACTCACAAGGTAAGCTAAGTTGAGACCCTGTCAGTGAAGGGCTTAATACTTTGTTGTAGGTACTAGTATTTTTAGTCTCAATAATCATACATTTTCCTTTTTTTGTTTGTAAGAACTATTCTAAGTTTAAAACGTCCGGAATAAAGTTCTCTTATTCTTCATTGCGCCGTAGAATTCAATTATAGGGGTTTTGTTTGAGGTTCAGTTTAAGTATATCTTATTTGTAACATAAACAATCATTGCCTGATTTTATCTCCTACTTCGCCCTACACAAATACGCTAGCTTTTACGAATTTTCTCCATTGAACTGTGGTTATTAGGCGTAATTAAATTACTGAACTAACCATTAATGTGGCTTAATGACTTCCTTCCCGAGATAGCAAATTACAGTTAAACCTAGCCGCAATAAAACCCGGGTAATTAGATCGAAGATGCGGTGAGACTAACCCTTACACTTAGGGAAAAGACATGCACCTATTACGTAATGCGAGCTTTACACATAATCAGTCCATTCTATTCGCAAGCCTACACAACAACAAATTCGTTATTGAGCACAGAATACTGTACCATATTTTATCGTACTGTATCGTGATTTACTAGGCCAGGGGTTGGCAAACTTTTTGACAAAAGAGCCAAATTCAGTAAAAATACCAACTTTTGGGAACCTCAGAGAGCCAAAAATACGTGTTTTAGGTTTTTCACTATATATTTGAGGAGACCTGGAAGAGCCGCACCTGGACCTTCAAAGAGCCGCATGCGGCTCGCGAGCCGCGGTTTGCCGACCCCTGTACTAGGTAATCCTAGGCATAGGTAGGCACTCTACAGGAGTAAAAATCGGTTTCGGTTTCGGCCGGTTTCGGCCAAAGGTTCGGTTTCTGCCAAAAAAGGGCCAATTGTGATCTGTTAAAATTAAAGATCAAAATATTATTTTAGTTAATTTTATATCTAGTTTAGAAGCTGTTCGATTTAGTCATTCTCAAAGGCATGGGACAGGAGTTTGGTTGTTCTTCTTCAAAACTGAGACCATGCAGAACTTAAGTACCATGCTCGATGATCTAAGGTGAGCGTCTGAAGAAGTTGGTCTTAAGATGAACATGGACCAAACGAAGATCATAACTAACGTCCATGTACCTAGTACGTACTCTAGTTAAGATCAGGGACTCTACGCTCAAAGATGTCGACAAATTTGTGTACTGTCCCTGAGCCTAGGACAAACGGTTCAGTTGGGCAGGTGCAGCTTCGAGAAGGAGAACAATTGTCATAAATGCCTTGGCTGGGTGGCGTTCGGGAGAAAAGATCCATACATGGCGAATATCTTTTCGTCATGTATCGATTATCCACTCATCAACTTTTATTTTATTTTATAAAAAATGGGATTGCTTTTGGCCAGCATCTAGCCAGGGGGCAAAGATGAGGCCGACGATGAAGCGAGCTCACCTAGAAGATGCCTATTCACTCATGCCTTAAAGTCTATACTCAAAGGCTTTGACCAGTGCGTGTTGCCATTGATGACCCATCAAAGTCACTCAAAGGGCGATAGAGAGGGCTATGACCTATGCTCGAAGTTACTCTGCGAGATCTAAAAAATGACGATACCCGCAGAGGAATCAAAGTAACCGACATAGCCTCAAGGATTTCCAAACTAAAATGGCAGGTGCGGGCCATATTGCCCGGAGAACCGATGGTCGGTGGGTCAAGCGAGTTCGCCACTCGACGACCACCTACCGGATGACGTAGCGTAGGAATGCCTTCAATACAAGGTTGCTGAGGCTTGAGGTGGGCTGAGGACCTGATCAAGGTCGCTGGAGGTTGTGGAATGAGCTCCCTGCCGAAGTATTACCAAAGGGCTACAGCATGGGACTCTTCAAAAAAGGCGTGAATAAGAGCCAGGATAATCTGGTACAGTTCAACCCCACCAAGACAAAAGTACACGCGTGCACTACGAAAAAAAACCCATTCACAGTTGCCCATTCCAAGACACGGCCCTCTCCATCACAGAGAGTTATTGGGATCCTTGGTGTCGACATTTCCAGCGACGTCTAGTTTCGGAGCCACTTAGAAAACAAAGCCAGGCATCCAAAAAGCTGTGCTCAATAGAGCGAAGCCCACCACCCATCACCTATGGACAGAGACTTCTATGATATAAGTCACAAGTCCGTCCCCATTGAGTTTGCTGTCACCTCTGGGCGGGAGCACCTGGATACTTAGCTTGGGCCTTTTGAATCGCTTCAGAGACGTGCTGTGTGAATCGTGGACGATTCCAAACTCACGAGCCATATTGAACCGTTAAGTTTAAGTTTGCCTCTTTGTGCGTGTCCTATGGCTTGTATAATGGGTTGTACTAATAAGAACAGAAAGGAGTGTACAAATTTTTTAAGGGTCGGCAACGCGCATGTGTCACCCCTAGAGTTGCAGACGTCCATAGGCTGCGGTGACCGTTTACCATCAGGCGGGCCGTGCACTTGTTTGCCACCGACGTGCATGGTATTTAAAAAAATACTTGTTTATTTATACCACCTACACAGGATTATAGGTGTTTCAATGATCATATGATTCATATGTCTAAACAGAACGGCCTACTGACATTTTGTTCAGCGACTTTAACACGTCTGTAAAATTTTCGGTTTCGGCCAAAACTAGAGCCAAAGCCGAACCTTAGGTTTCGGTTTCGGTAAAAAAAACATCTTTCGGTCGGACACTAGTATTTTCCACGTGTTAAAATGTATAAAATAGTATCACTAAGTCATAATTTTCCACGTGTTACAATGTATAACATGGTGTCACTAAGTCATATTCCACGTGTTAAAATGTATAACATGGTGTCACTAAGTCATAATTTTCCACGTATTAAAATGTATAACATGGTGTCACTAAGTCATAATTGTACACGTGTTAAAATGTATAACATGGTGTTACTAAGTCATAATTTTACACGTGTTAAAATGTATAACATGGTGTTACTAAGTCATAATTTTACACGTGTTAAAATGTATAACATGGTGTCACTAAGTCATAAATTTCCACGTGTTAAATATATAACATGGTGTCACTAAGTCATAATTGTACACGTGTTAAAATGTATAACATGGTGTTACTAAGTCATAATTTTACACGTGTTAAAATGTATAACATGGTGTTACTAAGTCATAATTTTACACGTGTTAAAATGTATAACATGGTGTTACTAAATCATAATTTTACACGTGTTAAAATGTATAACATGGTGTCACTAAGTCATAATTTTCCACGTGTTAAATAGAAGGTACTCGTATTTGATTTCCGCTACCCAAACGGTTGTCCGCAAGAGATCGCTTTTTAGCTATAATACTACCTGTTATTTGCCTCTGCTTATTGTAAATATGTAAAGTACTTTCCTTTTATTGAGGTGTGTAATGAAGAGTATTTGTATTGTATTGTATACATACATAAAATCAAACCTATATTCCCAAAAGGGGTAAGTACCATATCAGCCCTAGGACGTCCACTGCTGGACATAGGCCTCCCCCAATTTCATGGGGGGTAAATGCCATAATCGCCACGCTTGGCATGCGGGTTGGCGATCGCAGTATCTCCACCGTACTCTAGGAATGCTGCTGCCCATTCGCCGGTGGTCTTGGTCGTAGTTTAAGGACATACCCGGGTCCAAAGGGGTAAGTAAATTAACTTATTTTCAGTGCCACTTTTAGCTATTGTAGGTGTATAGATGGAGAAAATGTCACATTGCAGTGACACGTTGCTAGCCTATCGCCCACAACATACTTCAACCTGGTTTCCATAGTCGACTCTTACGACAACCAAGGGAAGAAAGGGTGTGGTGCTACGAGTATTCTAACTCGGCACCACACGGGTAAACACAAAACGGTGTTAATATGGTAACTTTCTTATTTTCCCGTTCAACGCGACGTCTGGCGTCAAAATGTAGTGTCAATTTATAGAAACATTTCTGGGGCGCTACCGTCGAGCTGGGTTTGACCTTATTTATTATTACAAGCTTTTATTTAGTTTCACCTGTCCCGTTGTTTGTCTATAATCAAATCTTGCAAATTAAATTTGATCCACTTCCCGGTTTCCGATTGAGCTGAAAATTTTCATGCATCTATAAATCGGATGACAATGCAATATTATTATGACATAGAGCCGATCTGATGATGGAGACAGAAGGTGGTCATAGCAATTTCTTAACTACACAAGATAAACCCATCGTGTTTGGGCTCATTCGAACCGACTCAACAAGTACCTATAGTTTATGATTGTTGAAAAAAGTACAGCCGGCAATAAAAGCTTGTACCTAAAATGATTTTTTTTGACCAAAAACTTATTTATTGTGCCTTTTGTTGTGCTCTAATTGTAGTTGGTTCCATTTGATCCTCTCTGAAAAGTAGCTCAAATGACACCATAATAAATAGACTCGCCGCCATTGTTGCCTACATTGTATATTTTTGCGCAGTTGCTGCTGGATAAAAATAAAATTGGAATCGGTTTTGAATTAATTTGTGCCTACTTACTTATATTTTGATATGTTTCACGGTTTTTTTGTTTCTACTTAAAAAATATATTATTAAGTATTGAACGAGATTTCATAAATATGATCACTGAGTCATGGGTCATGACTCTTATGTTTGGGTACAGTCGATATCGACGATGCCATTCATTTTGCATCCATAACTACGAAAATCATTAAATACGTTTATAGCTATAAAATAAAATTCTGAATGAATAAATTTTGAACCAGAGCTTTGCGTTTATCCTATACCATTTCAAACTGTTTGTCCCGTTTATTGGCGAATAGACGATAACCATGCAATTAAAGTTCTGTTTTCCCCAGGTTTTAAGACATCTCAGATTTCAAGGACATTAACCTCAACCTTACCTCCAACGCGACTATTTAAAAGACCGCTATAACTCCGGCAAGCGTACCAATTCCCTGTTCAAATGAAACTTATTACAAGGAAGAAGTGTCAGAGGTCAAGAGAGCATTTTACAAGAATGTACTTGATGCTTTTGTTTACTTTTTGTTAGGTTCTTAACAAAGTTTGACTAGACCGGTGACTTCTATCCTGTTTCTATCGCATAGAACCCAATTGAAAAATAAATAAATTTAATATTGCGTAACTAGCGGCTCTGATATGATTAGGTACTAGCGTGATGTTGGAAGGTAATTGTGTAACTTTTCGAATACGGGTTAAGACATTGGTACCAGCTGTCAAATTTTGAAGACATAAGGTCACTATTACCATATTTGGCCAATCAGTGAGCGGTATTTTGTACTTTAACTGATAGCTTACTGATGTCACTTACAGTAGTATTAATGAAGTGAAGTATATATAAATATGTATTTTAGCGTTATTTAGTGTCTGGGTACCCTGAGCCATCATTCAAAACACACTATTTTAGTCATTACTGAAGAAGATCAGAAACGTATTTTATCAAAAAATATGTCAAAATTTTCCATACAAAAGTTCTAAAAATATTAGCTAATATGTTTTATATGAAACAAGCCCCAGTACTTCTTACAACATTTCGAAGAGCTTCTATACTTTCCAATGGTGTTTCCAGTAAAAAGATGGCGCTTATTTTCCAACCGATCTCATAAAATTAATCCTTCATTACAGCTCCTATCAATGCGACATTAATAAACTTATTAATTCAAATAACGACCCCACTTTTTGTCAATAAACATTAGATTTTATCGACGAGATACCAAACAAGCACTTACTTTGTATTTTAATTAAGACACTTATAAGACTTTATTAGCATAAGACTTTGCCCCTGGTCCTATCAGAGCATAATGTACCACGATCTAGTTACACCATACATAGACAATATAATTTAATCCTAACACTCTAATGCTGCAAAGGAAATTGTTAAAATGCCAATCATAGTTGTTGCGAAAAAGTGTTGAATTGTTGCATTAATTAGTTGAATAATTACGTCCATGTAGGTTCTGACACGTTTTTGCGCAGGTCGGTGGGCTGGCGCGCCGTAATTGCGGTGACAACGTGCACGGGATGTGTATTCAGGTATTACAATGTTGATGCCAGAGGTGCTGGCATGGTGTGACGTGTCATATGTAAACCCAGGGCCACACTTCGTATCATTCGAAATGTGTAAACGTATGACCACAAGGACCAGTACTATCAGAAGAAAATAGACTGTAGCGTAGCTGGGTGGGGGCGGTGCGCCCAGGGTGACCTTCTGGCGTTGACACCCGGGAGCCAAAGCTTGGTATTGGTAAGTCTCCGCTCGCTCGCTCGCTCGCCTTCGATCGATGCGAAACACGAGTACGCCACTAAGTTTTTTATACCATGTGGGTGGCAAACAAGCATACGGCCTGCCTGATGGTAAGCGGTCACCGCAGCCTATGGACGCCTGCAACTCCAGGGTTGTCGTATGGGCATTGCTGAGCGTTTAGAAATTATAATTAATATAGTCCATCCGAAAAACCTCGGCATAGGGAGCTCATTCCACACCTGGAGCATCCGTGGGAGGAAATTCATCTGAAACCGTACCGTATGCGACCATTTAGGTTCTAAGGTGTGAGGATGGATGCCCTGCCGACAGCGAGCGGTGCCATGGTAGAAAGCGACCGTTGGCATGACGTCGAACAGTTCTTCGGAACACAACCCATTATACAAGCGATAAAACACGCACAAGGAGAAAAAGCTTCTCCTTAAACTTAACGGTTAATATTTTTATTTATCAAACTTTTACATTTCCGCCCGGGTGCTACCGATTTACGTCTTTGAGTAAACACTTAAAGCATCGTCGAGATGACAAATCAAAGAACTTTATCTGGCATTTATTTAATGTCTTTCATTTTAGTATGAGCATGATGGCCATCTTGCAATTAGTTGCAACAGCTGACGCTCTACAAAAAGAACTAGGCCGCAGCCATAGATTGGAATAAAGTCGTAGTTTCATACAATATTTCGATCTGTATACTCAATAACATATACAGTAGTTCCTAGATAACTTATATCATAACTCTTATGTGCCCGCAACTTTATCGCTATTAACTGGATCTATGGGATGCAAGCAGTCGCATGACTGCTTGCATCCCATAGATCCAGTTATTAAAAAACGTCAGACGTTTCATCTGCTAAGCAGTATTCAATTGTCATCCGAGGAGCTCCCATCAATCTGAGAAAAACCAGAAGCGCAAGCGATTCCGCATAATAAACCTGCTCAGTGGTCATATGGAATTAAATAATACATCTCTACAGGGTGACACTTTGAAGTGGATAAAAACAAAACTTAGGATAAATAATTACTGATAACCTTATGTTCTGCGAAAATTTAATTAGTTATCGTGGTTATGCCACACATCTTCGATTTTGTGTTTTTTTTTTTTTTTCAAACTGAATCTAGCTCTGATCAGATTATCTTTCCTCCGTTCTGACCGAATCATATCTCTACTTATTGCGCATAGTTTTATCAGAATACCAGGTGATCTAAGCAGGACTGGAGGTAGTTTGATAATAATAATAAAAAACACAAAATAAAATATATACGAATCTAAAAAAAATATGTCTGTGGAACTACTGAGATCCTCTGTGACTGGTTTTCGTTTGATACACTTGTAACTCGACACCCTGTATATTCTAGTGATTACTGGGTTTAATCATCATTACATTTAGTAGTACGTTCATTACGAGTGCATTCGATACGCAGTTGTAATTTTAATAAGGATCGGTTGTGACATGGAAGTACATTGTATGTATAGATAACTACTGAGCAACTTCATCCTTAGTTAGTATTAAAGACCAATTGAGCAATCTTCTCTTAATCGTTTCAATAGCTGTGGTGTACTAGGTGTTATGTTAAAAAGATCATACGTGCGCTGCAAGTTTACATAATACACTACCTCTTGTTTAATAAGAAGTCTGTACTGGGTCGTTGATATACTTACTATATCAGTAAGTTGCCAGTCGACAGCAGAGTCGGTACAGCGCACCTACAATATCCTCATTCAGAGCGCTTGATTGGAATGATGTACTCGTAAAGCGAGATTAAATCGTTGTGTTATAAAAAAAACATAATAAACATAATTAATAAGTAATAAATATTAGGGGACCAATTTACAGGAATCGAACTAGCACCAAAATAACTCAATAAGGCTTTTGAGGTGGGTACTAGACGACGATATATTTAATAGATATATGTATACTTAAATACAATAGAAAACATCCCACCACCACCACCATATCAGCCAAAGGACGTCCACTGCTGGATTCTCAGAAATAAATGTTTTGCTCATCATAAAAACGTCCCTTACCAGGATTCGAACCCGGGACCTCCAGTTTCATATCATATTTCCTTATATTATCATTTTTTCCACTCCGGCTGTTGAATAAAGTAATGAATTAACTTAGTTAAGCCTAGTAACTCACTGAAGAAAATTTTTCAAAGAGGTAATAACAGAACACTTGTTACAAATGCCAGAAATGTAATATGATAAACCGTGAATGATGTTGATGGTCTACTGGGACGGCTATCATTTACCTGAGTGTGAGAGAGACCTGGCGAGCTCGAAGGAGTCGTCCACACTTGATTTTGTGCACCGCGCTAGCTAATAAGGTAGAGATCACAAGGGTGGGTGAGCTTCTGAGCTTTGAGTACACGGCTAAAGTTGTATAGTGATCATAGGAAGGTAACCACACATTTGTTTTTATATTCTAAAATGTGAAAAAGTTTAGGTATGAGATTTATTTAGAAGCGAGAAATACAAACAATATTTAAAACCAACAGGTTTGTATATTGAACTAAACATGCACTTAATTACATTACCTTAGAACACATCTTAATATTATATTAACACTAGCTTTTGCCCGCGACTTCGTCCGCGCAGAACTTGTTCTCGCCTTAGAATTGTTTGTTTTCCCATACAATTTTTCTCTAGCTGAGATGGTTGGACGGCGTCGAAAAGGACACCAGGGGGGCTACCGCGAACTTCGAAAATCGAACTTCGTATCGTACCGTCCCTTTCCGTCATATAGAGTATAACACGAGAGTGAAAGGGACGGCACGACACGAAGTTCGATTTTCGAAGTTCGCGGTAGCACAGCAGGACCTTAGGGGTGTATTCTCTAGAAATCCTATTGTCAAAACGAATGATTAAGTGCTTATTTCGGATAGCTTTTGCCCGCGACTTCGTCCGCGTATAATTCGTTCTCGCCTTAGAATGATTTGTTTTCCCATACAATCTTTCTCAAGCTCAGGTGGACACCAGGAACTTAGGGGTGACATGTTGGAGAAGGAAAGCCACGAATAGATCGGACTGGAGATATTTGCTTGACCAGGCTAGCCTAGGGCCCACCCGCGGCTATAACGCCTCAGATGATGATAATGATACAATCTTTCACCCTTCTTTACACCCCCTTAAGAAATGATTACAGTCAATATGACATTCCCTAGAAATCCTATTGTAAAACGAATGATTTATAAGTGCTTATTTTAGAATATCAAATGTACCGATTCTAGACGAATGAATCTCGTCAAAAACATTACATGTACATTGTACAATGGTAAAAGTCTCGCTACGCAGTTCTGCCGCAAAACGTTATCCCAACAGAGCGAGTTCTTCATGTAAGTATGATGACCAAAGACCGGAAGCAGAGCGGCAAGGCATGCGAGAATAATCACACAGAGCGGGCTTCTCATGTAAGGGTGAGGGCCGAAGGTCTGAAGCAGAGAGGCGAGACACGCGAGGCTGAAGGCCAAGCCTCCCAGTAGATTCTTCATGTAAGGTTGATGACTGAAAAGCCGAAGGAGAGTGGCAAGGCATGCGAGGCCGAATGTCGTCGCCGAAGATCCAGTTGTCATATTAATGAAGGTAAATTATACTCTATTCGTTCGTTTTCACGTGATGCCTAGACATATAAACAGACAGACAAACAGACACAAATTCTTAAAACTTTCGACCCTCTTCAGCTTTATTATATGTATAGATTAACATCGGTACTTACCTACATGATTAAAGGCATGGCTTTCTCTCATGCAGGATTCGTACTAGGTTTCTGACCGAGGACGAAAGATGACTCTAAATTAAATATCTTTAAAAGGCTTAAGATGCTTAGTTGTGTGTGTGTGTGTGTGTGTGTGTGTGTGTGTGTGTGTGTGTGTGTGTGTGTGTGTGTGTGGGAACTCATAAGTTTAAAACGACACATACTAATGCTACACATACTAAAGATATGCCGCGACCTGGAACCGTGGCAAGTTTATAATGGAAAAAAAACACCTTTAAGTACGCGACGCACGCACATCACGATGTTCACGTAGACCTCTGCTTTCATCCAGGGTGCCTAACAGCATCCCTGCTCGTGGCGGTTTCCATAGGCGTGAGCGAGAAACACCTGAATGTCGCCGCCGCCCACTTCGCTTGTTCAATCGCCTATGCAAAGCTGTGTCCCAAACGGCCTGCTCGCAATTGCTGAAAAGCACAACAATACTGACATTCAAACGAATTGACTACAATTTACTATACCAATTCTCCGAACACATTGCAAAAGAAATTCCAGAATATTCACCTGGCGCGAATCCAAGCTAAGTTTGGGATGATCCGTCCGTTGAGATAGGTTCTCGTGAAAGGTTTCAGCATAGAGCCGGCTTCGGTGGTATGGCCGCTAACGTTGGTAACTTACCACTACACCTTTCCATCTCTGATCGAAGATCTATAGGCAGAGCAAACCCAGAACAATATGGAATGATGTAGTTAATCCTATACGAGACATAATATAGTGTAAGGTATCTGAAGATAATGTCAAGGACAGGGCGAAGTATTCGTTTATTTATTTATTTCAACATTAGCACTTACATGCTAATTGGTATTATATTTCAGTAATGATTTTAAATTACAAATTAGATGAAATAAATATAATATAAATAATAAATATTATTAATAAGTCAAATTAAGTATGAATAGGTCAAGAAAAAAGACAAAACTAAAATTAGATTACAATTAAATTATTAGAACAAATATTACATTAATCGTTTTACACACTTGCTTGCTTTAAAATGGAAAAACAGCAATCATTCAATTTGCTAACTCTAAGGCGGTTGTTGCGACAAATTGATAGATGTATACAACGCTTTAAACCAATCGAATTGTCTTCTGTTTTTCTGTCTCGAAAAAAGCAGAAATGTAAACGACCGAAGCCTCGGGTAAACATAATAATGATATATACATATATACGAGTATAAGCTATAAAATCTATTTTATTTCAATGACCAGTAAAATTAAACGCTAAAACTTGAAAGGATGTCATAAATTATCGTACTTACTAGTTAAGATATATATATTTCACTTAAATTTTATGTGTTTGTTATTACTTCTAGGTACCATTGCATATATTTATTACTTGTAAAACAGCAGCCTAATTTACGAAACATTTCCATCCACGTTCATCATTTTTTATTGTAAGTTTGGATTTGCTAAATTACACTGGGAGTTGGATATCAGCGTTTCACGCATTTTCAAGTTACAGTTTTATTTTCACTTCTCATGATCAAAAAATCTGTCATAGCAAATAGACTTATCAAGCGGGGCTAAAGTCGTACGGTTAGCCCCAAGGGAAAATCTGAATACATATTTATGATTAACAAAACATTTTAATTTGACCAATCAAAATAGTACTTCAACATATTAAATCCACCAATCGCAATGCACTAATTTATCTCATTAAACAAACTTTACGACGGACTTTTTTAAATAATAATATATAAAATATACAATAATACATCTACTACTATACCCGTACCTGTGTGTATGTATAGTATATACCGGAGAGTATATGACGACTCAGCAGAGTCACGCTGCGTCGCCTAAATAATGTGTTTTAGTTTTTAAGATTATTTTGTATTGATATGAATGTTATAGTAGTCGGCGGTTAAGAAGTCAATCCTGGCACATGTCATTTTCATACAGTTTATAACCTCAAAGTGACTTTTAGGTTATAAAATATATTGAAATGACATTAGTCAGGATTGACTTAATAACTGCCGACTACTATAGTCTGTAAGGTATATGTTAATATGGGACTTTTGTTGCCTGAAGAAAATAAATAAATTATATATATATCATCATCCTCCTAGCGTTATTCCCAGTACAGTTGCATCCTGAAGAATGCCTGGGGTCCGCTACCTAATCCCAAGAATTGGCGTAGGCACTAGTTTTTACGGAAGCGACTGCCATCTGACCTTCCAACCCGAGGGGGAAACCGACCTTATTGGGAATAGGCTTGTCAAGTGAGTGGGCAACTTGACTGTTAGAAGTTCTCAAGCCGCCCGGAGGCCTCTAACTTGGCTTAACGACTGCTATCAAAGACAGCAACCGGGATCAACGGCTTAACGTGCCTTCCAAAGCACGGGAGCGCTCAGTTAGTAACCACTCAAAGCGGTCACCCATCCAAGGACTGACCTCGCCCGACATTGCTTAACCTCGCATACCGCACGCAGTACGCGGGTGCCACTGCGCCACGAGCGCTCCATTAAATAAATTATATATATATAAAGTACGATAATTTATGCAATCTTTTAGAATCTGTTAAATTGTTACCTATGCGTTTCTGTAAGTAATAATATTGATTATATTATTCACCTGTATAGTGTACACTCCTACCCATTTTCGTTTAGAGGGCTAAGCTATAGCAACCCGACGGCTACAGAATCTGATCAAAAACAACCATAAATTACACTAAATCAAAGATAAACAGTTCCACAGCCAGTATCTCAGCATAACTCAAAAACACCACGTTAAACCGACGGCTTGTATCGCACGCTAGCGGCAATCCATAAACCCTACCCGCACTTTATGTAAAATTAATTGATATTACACCCCGTTCTACTTATCGTAACCAACCAAGCCGAAATCGCCCTTACTGTCTTCACATTAGGACGTTCGTAATGTTATTATGAATGCCTGTATGCGTTAGCGATTGTAGAACGCGCCACGATGCTTGTTTGTTTTTGGTGCACCGTGCTAGGGGCAAAGGGGCGGGGCGGAAGAGAAGCATGGCTATTGCTGCGTGCGCCTATTCGACATGGGTTTACCATAATCTAATTTACTTCAGTGGCTTGAACAGTGGCGAATAGAAAACGGTGTAGGCTAAATTTATCGCAAGAGTAAAGCCATTTTTAAACTGAGCGCCCCTCTCCTGGTAAACATTGTTTCAATGCGTGACTTTCTGTGTATTACGCCTAGGTACATGAGAGCGGAAACAAATTGGAGGTTTATTTAGTTTAATAATGATTTGTGGTTAAAGAATTTATTAATCTCAAAAGAAATTTACATTTCACTTAATGAGATATATGTATGAATGTTCTATGTTAATTTGTTAGTTTGCGCCCGTGAGCGACAATATGATTCTATGTATTTACTATTACTAGTTTAATTTTATTACATTAAAAAGTACATTTTTCCTTAGTAAGCAACAAACAAAATGACATAAGTTGTGTTAGTGGGTAGAAGTAAGTTTACGCGCACCGCTCTACAAGTGCACTAAGCAGTGGTCAGCGGTTACTCGCCAGGGCCGCATTTAGGTTTTGTTTATAGGGATGTTATTTACAATATAAGTTTTTAGGTTAGTTTTAAAAATTCGCATTTCAATTTTTTTTAGTAGGTGTTTGAAAATCGTAGTGGAAAAGTACCTTGATAATCTTATTTTGTATCACTTGGAGATCCTTTAGAGTAGTTTTCGCAGCGTGTTCCCATATTTCGATTAAATGACCTAGATGAGATTTGACAAGTGAATTATAAATATTATACCTAATCTGACGCTTTCACAATACCACGAAGTGATCCCAAGAGGGATGATAATTTTGATCGAATTTTAGCAATGTGGGGTTTCCATGTGAGTTTACTATCCAAAATCAATCCTAAATATTTTTTAATATATATATATGTATATATATATATATAAGTATATATATATATATATATATATATAATATATATATATATATAAGTATACTGGGGGGGACAATCAATCAAAATCAAAATCAAATATTTATTCTGCAAATAGGCCACAAGGGCACTTTTACATGTCAAAGCATGAATTTATACAATTTAAAAAACTGACAATCTTACTTAATAATAATGATACAAAAAAAAACTTACACAAATCGACCTAGTCCCAAACTAAGCAAAGCTTGTACTATGTGTACTAGACGACGATATACATACTTATATACTTATAGATAAATACATACTTAAATACATAGAAAACATCCAAGACCCAAGAACAAATATCCGTGAAAAATGCACAAATAATAAATTTAATAATAATAAATTTATTTATTTATCAGCTCACAAAGGATACATTGGTTACATTTACACAAGTTAAGTGTCATCTATGTTATTAAATATGTTGTTGTATAAATAAATGCCCTGGCCGGGATTCGAACCCGGGACCTCTAGCTTCGGAGGCAGAGTCACTACCAACTAGGCTAAAGAGGTCGTCAGAAGAATGTCATTTTTCTTCAGAAGAATGTTTTAACTTTGTGTTATTTATGCTTAAATTTACATGGTTATTTATTTTCTTATTTTTGGATTTAAAGATGATATAAGAAGTTTTAGATATGTTAACTGTAAGTAAATTGCATTGAAACCATCTGTGTATATTATCAAGGTCTTCTTGAGCGAGTGTTAAAATATTTTCTAGCTAATGACCAAAGTAAAAAATGCACGTGTCGTCAGCGTATAATGAAATGTCACCGTGCAATTTAAGTTCATTGATGTTATTTACATAAATTAAATATAATAATGGGCCCAGTATAGATCCCTGCGAAACACCGTAATTTAAGGGTTGTGATGTGCTTTAATACCCTACCTCCACATCTATATCACGGAGATATTACGAATTGTTAAAAGTGAACTGTTAGTGACAATTTAATCGTACCAGTAGATAAATGACGTCGATGGATGGCCTGAAAATCTCGTGTTCAAAGTTGAAAAATTTTCTATTTATTAAAATTCATATTCATGTGCGTTTTGCCAGAGATTAGATACCTACGTATGTGGCATCCTAATGGCTCTAGACGATTGCCTATAAATATTATTTAAGGCTTGTACTATGTATCACTTTATCTGTGGTGTAGGGTAATTATTGTACCTATTCTATTTATTATTTATTAAATGGCGTGTTTCTTTTCCGCCGCTCGTCTTGGTCCTGTGTTAGTTTCCTCCACTCCCTATAAAACGCATCAAAGTCATCCCGCTTTCTATCCTTCGGAATCGCTTATCAAGAATTGTGTTTACTCACATTAAAAAAACATGCCAATACGCGTCATTTGCACCTAAAATGTTTATTCAGTAAAAAATAACGCTGTTTTCAAGAAATCCCAGATAAACCAAACAAACAATTGATTTAATTAAAATAAAAATAAAAAACGAAGGTGTAGCGTGGGCAGGCCCCCTTCAAGGTTGACTGATGACCTGGTAAGGGTTGCGGGTGTCCGCTGGATGAGGGTGGCGCAGGATCGGTCATTGTGGATGTCTTTGGGGGAGACCCATGTCCAGCAGTGGATATCCTTCGGCTGATATGATGATGATGAATTGTAAAAAAATAAAAGTACCTACCTAGGCAAGTTGAGTCGGTGGAAGTAAAAGCGTGTCACAAACTGGTGCGGCCAGTTGTAGTACAGTCAGTGTCATATATTTTATATGGTGTATCGAACTATTTGGCCACTTTGGCAGCTATTTACTATATGACGCTGACTGTACACTATGATAATCAAGTCCACGTGTGTCTGAATGATTGTTAGGATTGTAATAGTGTTCCTACAACTGGCCGTCACCGCACGCCTAATGAACTATTTGAGGGTTTCTTTGTGTTCCGTAACTAAATTGGGAAAAACGCAACTTATGACATCTTCTCAATGCACCAAAACCACCAAAACAAGTTTTTACATTGCCGTGTAATAATAAGAAAAGTGTGCGGCCTATCCGATAACAATTACCTACTTAATTTACTTATTTTATTTGAATTATAAGTTTAGTTATATTTAGTTTTAATTTAATTTATGAACATGTCTTTTTACTTATATCTGTAAATTGTGGAATAAATATTAGTAATAATTTACGAGTATTTATTACTGTACTCATTAACAAGATCTTTAACAAATTTCTCAAAATGAATATCAATCAATTGGCCACAGTTTAAGCAAATTGCATACTTTTCCTAACCAGCACAAGCAGCATCCTAACTCGAAGCCGCATAACTTTAATGTTATAGGTTCTGATAGCTTGTCATTTGACTGATTATCGTCATTGGATAGCTGGCTGGTGAAACAACCTGCTTCAATACTATATGCCGTTGAAAAAGTGATAATATTCAATTTTGCGTCTAATGCTGTCGGTTTAAGAGCTAACACATTTTTGTTATGGACACCTATTAAGTTGGTAATGTTGCTAGGTATTTCGAAGTAAGTGGCGTTTATGGGGTAGAGTATTATTTTGCTGGACCACACAGATAGAGGCAGTTACGCGATGCTAGGGGCCTCCTATAATCGGTGCTAATAACGATATTTACATGGGGTTTGTGGATGGATATTGTCGTATCAAGTCTGAGAAAAGCGGATGATCACGGAAAATTGTGCATAGATTTAGCGATTTCGTTTTTTTTTTACTGTTCTTATTTGATCGAATGCAGTCATGAATATCATGATACACACACCGAAATAATTGCATATATGTCCGTGTTGATTGGTCAATTTTGTTGTAAACCAATTATAAATTATATTGGTTTTGATAACTTTGGTGGTATATGGTGATCTGGTATGGACTGGATGAAAACAATAATACTTAGAAGAAATGATAGGAGAAAAAATAGTAGATGACTGACACCAAATAAACTAAATTAAATGCTTCGCAATAAAAGGAAAATACATAATGTAAAATAGTTGAAATTTACATTCCCAGCAACAAGCCGACCTCTTAAATAGGTACCTGTTATGAATCATGGTATAAAACACTAATTCAATGAACTTGTCATTCAAACTTTTAATGCTATTTATGTTTCTGTTTATGTTTAGTAATTTCTAATATTCCGACTGAAGGACTTTGTATCCAGGGTCAAGAATAAATTAAAAAAAGAGTAAGCTTGTGTCATAATTCGGAGTATCAGACCTTGTTTTCTTAGACCAGGAGTACCGGTACTCGTAACTGAATCTCCGCGGAGGTGCGTGAGAGCCGAGTTTAACCGAAGCGGGAAGAAGAACAGGCCTGGTAACACCAGTTTCCCGCCAAGAAGCCCTAACTGTCAAACAACCGACTAACATTGTTTGCTTAAGAATGCCGTTCCAGATTCAAACCACTAAATATTTTACACCCACACATCTATATCACTTACATGATTCAAGATGACACTACATAAAACTATAACAAATACTCAAAATCATACCTTATATCTTTAGAAATAAGGTAGTAAAGGTAGGTAGATTAACGTGGTTAATATTTTTAAGTAGATAAATTTCGCTTGAATCTACCTATTGCAACCACACCAAAGACATTTAGTGTATTGGCTATGTGCGAAGTAGGTGGTGGGGGTAAGCTAAGCGATCGCAGCGCACACCATGGCAGTAATGTGTAGTTACTGGGGACATCTGTCAAATTTCTTTTCCTATTGGTTTCCTACGATTTGTTTCGTTTGTATTTATTTATTTATATTCTTATTTATTTCGGTATAAATTCCAGCAAGTGGTGATTCTCGCTTACTACAATAAATAAAATATTCATGTGTCATTATTTGACATCTCTGATTTTGACATGGTCCCGGGACCCATGACGTTTAAAATTCCTGACGTGCATATAGCCAATTGATAGTAAATATCTGCCAAATTATTAATGCTTAAATCTCGAACGATCGGATTAGCCTACGAAGCTGGCAGTCAGGGGTTCAAGTTCGTCCCAATCCTGGGAGCGCAAATATTTCTATGTTGAGCATGAATTTTATGTCTGAGTCTCGGATGTTTTCGTTCCAGTGCCCCTAACACCATAATAACTCAAGACTTGTTGAACTTACTGTGAAGCTAGTCCAATTGAGTGAGATCGTTAATAATTATTGGGTATTTATTTTTTGTTGCTAAAAACCTATCATGGTAACTTATCAGAAACCTTAAGTGCTATTTTTATTTATACTCACTTGTTAGGGTCCCGTACCCGAAGGGCTTAAACGAACCCCTATTGCTTACGAGTCCGTCTGAGCGTCGTCTGTCACACAAGTTTTAAAGCCAAACAGTTTGAGCTACAATTTTCAAATTTAAATTTTTTGTTGACTCAAAATCATACTTAATTCCAATAAGAAATTTTTTTCCGATAAGGAAAGTTAAAGAGGAGTGCGAAAAATTTTTTTGACCTACCGCATTTAGTCAGGTATCGTTGTTTAGAAGTTGTTAAGTAGAAAAATACTGCATAAAGAAATATTGGAAGAAAAAGGAACGAGACACTATCATGCCACTAAAGTCAGTTTATTTGCAATAAAATCCAACAATTTTATAACTTTCCATTGACCTATCTATAATTATTGCTTATATTATTATTACTTATATTTTACTAATAAGTACCAATTATTATTATTATTATTTATTATTACTAGCCTGTAGTGTCCTACTGCTGTGCAAAGGCCTCCCTCAATTATTTCAGCCCTCCCGATTTTGAGCAGTCTCTGGCCATTCTTTTAAGAAGGAGTCTAGCTCGCCTCGCTATCGCCGACGAGGTCTGCCGCGTCTCCGTATCGAGCTATCAGGCTGTACCAATACCAATATAATGATCATTTGGTACGGAACTCTAAATGTGCGATGTCCGACACGCACTTGGCCTGTCTTTAACTTAAAACATCTAATGAAACATCCAAACATTTATTCAGTCACGATTCGAAGATTTGCCTGCTACTTGTAAGTAATATTAATTCCACGTTTACCTTTCCGACTGACCTGTGACAAGTTTTTTTTTCTAATCGATCGGGCGGAGACAACAATAAGCGCTCGATCACGAACTGTCAACCCAGTTGTCACTGACACGCGCCGGTTTAAAAAAAAACTGCTTTGGATTCATGACCGATGGTTTATCTGTGGCATTTGACTACTATTTGATGTCCGTCTTCGATTGATTCAGTTCATTAACCTTTGGTGTACGTTAAAAAAGTAATGTAGATTGTAGCACGATGACCATTCATTAGCAACTTGCGTTGCGAACGGAGTAGGTATAGTTTTGTACTGTTTAGTTTATGTCACTTTACGAATACGTTAGTATTTAATTTAAACTACTTTAATGGGTTCTGCTGCGGATGGCCTTATTCCTGATGCGATCACGCAGAGAAACTCCCAACATAGCTCTCTCCATTGCCCTTTGGGTGACTTTGAGCCTTCTTATGAGGCCCATAGTAAGCGACCACGTTTCAGTGCCATATGTCATCACTGGCAACACACACTGGTCAAAGACTTTTGTCTTGAGACACTGCGGAATATTGGACGAAAAGATGTGCCGTAGCTTCCTGAACGCTGCCCAGCCGAGTCGGATTCGACGATTAACCTCCGATCCGCAGCAGAACCAAAGTGACCGATATAGCCCTCCGAATCGCTAAACTTAAGTGGCAGTGGGCGGGGCACATAGCACGTAGAACCGATGGCCGTTGGGGCGGAAAGGTTCTCGAGTGGCGACCACGTACCGGAAGGCGTAGCGTGGGCAGGCCCCCCACACGGTGGACTGATGACCTGGTGAAGGTCGCGGGTGTCCACTGGATGCGGGTGGCGCAGGACCGGTCATTGTGGAAGTCTTTGGGGGAGGCCTATGTCCAGCAGTGGACGTCTTTCGGCTGACATGATGATGATGATGACTTTAATGGGTAGGTAACATCACGTTAATGGAAACCATTGTATTTTATCCTATCAAAAACATAAATGTAAAAAAGGGAGCCAAGTTCAATATTCACCGACAAAAGAATTGAGATCTGAATGGGTGTGAAGTTCCGTAGATTCTCTGAAATTGTTCCAAGTGCGGCACTACATTGTTTACACTAAAACTAATTTACTGCGGCTTAATGCATTTTGAGCTTTAACTTGGCAGTTTTCTTAAATATCTAACAGCTTTTATGGTATTATAACATACTGCATAGAAAACTGCCAAGTTAAGGCTCAAAATGCATTAAACCGCAGTAAATTAGTTTTACTTTAAACATTGTAGTGCCGGCCTCGGCACCATTTCAGAAAATCTACGGAACTTGGCACCCATTAAGATCTCAATTCTTTTGTCGGTGAATATTGAACTTGGCTCCCTTTTTTACATTTATGTTTTTGATAGGATATCATTACTTTTTGTCAATCTTCGCCTAATGGCGCTTTTTAAGAGCGAATGCACGAGTTACTATACAAAATACCCAAATCGCTATAGGTGGACCTCAAATATTTGAAGAGTTCCCTCGATTTCTCCAGGACTCTGTGATCAAATTCTTACCTGATAACTATGGGACTACCCCTGAAGTATACCGTTTCAAACAAAAAAAAGAATTTTCCAAATCGGTTAATAAATGATGGAGTTCTGAGGTAACTAGCAATCACTGTTTTCTGATTTTTTTCTGGTGTATACACACACCAGGCTGCATGCCACAGCTTTCTAGGTCTCCTGGAAGTGGGTTAGGTTTTTAATTACTAGTCAGTCAGTCAGTCAGTCAGTCAGTGGTAAAATGCCGTTTTTTGGAATTTAATATCCCAATAATTATTAAATCCAGGATATTTATGAAATTGGGGGGTTCTAGTAGTTCTAAAGGATCTTAATACATGTACCAAATTTCATTTTTTATGTTTGATTGATTTGGAGTTATTGGGGGGTCAAAAGTGGCTCCAAACGGTTCGTGTAAAATAACACACGGCTGCTGTCCGCCAGTTCCTGGGGTGAACTTGGCTGGACAAGCTGCCGCGTGTCTAGATTAATAGTCAGACTAATAATTCTTTAAGAGTTAAGAGAGAGATGTCTAATCAATTTTACTGATCTCATATTGAGTACCTATTCAAAATTCATCAGCAGTGTACAGTAGGTAAAAGTTATATGTATCCTATGTGTCCTATACTATAAAACGAGCAACATTAGTATATTTATTTGTTTGTATGTAATAGAAATCTCGAAAACCGCTTACACGATTTTAATGAAAATTACAATATAGGGGTTTACAAGCTCGAAAAATCGATCTAGCTTGGTCTTATCTCCGGGAAAACACGAGCATAGCTCGGTCGGCCAGGTACCGAAGCTAAATTGCTACTAATTTTCGAAACTAACAACTATGCAATGCCAAGAAGACAAAAAGCTTCAATCAAAATTTCTAACTGTACATACAGTTAAACCAGAAATGATTGCGCCTTATAAAGCTTTGCCACACGATCAGTGTCAGAAGCGGGAACAAAACTCCATCATAGGCGCGAAATCAGATATGCTATTTTGGTTGGCTATGTTGGCATGACAACAGAAGTGCGGCGCTTTGATTTAACACGCGCCGGTTTTGTACTGTAAATAATGGTACCAACATGCAGAAATTGGCGAAGCCTTCTAAGGGTGTTAGGCGGTTTGTGCACTGGCTGGTTTGCAGTTTTTTTTTTTCATTTCAAATTATATGCATGACATTTGTGTTTCGTTGAGTCAAACAGATATTACTGAATAGGCCAAAACATTGGACCGGGGATATTAATGTTTTTTTCTTATTGACTTTGCTATATTTTATTCCTTATGTCGCCTTATGTGATATCACAACGAATTACCCAATATTAAGCTGAAAAAAATCATAATACAATATTTCGTGAGTAGGAGGGGAGGTCGTCAAGCGAGTTAGCGTTATCGAGTTTTCTAAAAACAACCCGAAACGTAGAAAAAGGGCTTTAAAAATTTGAAAAAAATCTATGTTTTACTTAAGGATCTAGTCTAGTCAAAGTTGCACTCAGATACACGATCTAATGAACTTCGCTCGATAGAAAGAGACCCCAAAGTTACTCCTTTTTGTAAAGCATTTACAATCTGACGACTAAACTATTGATGTTTTAAATAAAGTTTTTGAACTAAACTAAAGCCATTCAGTATTTCTAGACATTTTTGCAGAATTTAAAAAGATAAAATGATTGTATGAATTAATATGTTTAAATACCTACGAAATGCGCGAGCGCGGAGGCTCGGCAGTCCCGATCAGTCGCGCGCTGGCGCTTACAGACAACGGACCTGTGTCAGTTTTATCCGCGACAGTTTCGTGCACCAAACAAGCAGTTTTTGACGAATTTATATAATGGTTGCAAATTATTTAAGAAGGGCAATAAAAACCCGAATGATAAAAGGCGTAATTATTAACAAATAAATTATGGTCATAGTGCCACAGTATAAAAATGACAGTATAACAACTGAACTGAACCCCTCCAGAAATGTAACCAAAGTTGGTAAAATTATAAATGAAATGTTTATTACCAGAAATTGTAGATATAGTAAGAGATCTACGAGTACTGCTTTGCACTTGAATATTTTTGTAAGCTGTGAGCTTCAACACATTAATTCCGGCCGTCTTTTTTTTAATACCACGTCAGTGGCAAACAAGCGTACGGCCCGCCTGATGGTAAGCGGTCACCGCAGCCTATGGACGCCTGCAACTCCAGAGGTGTCACATGCGCGTTGCCGACCCTTTTAAAATTTATACACTTTCTATCTTTCTAGCTAATCTTCTTTTATAAGATCTACCCATTTCCAGGTAGCTACCGTGGCAAGTTTGGTATCATTTTATATACCATATTGATTCTTTTGTCATCTTTATGTAAAAATCATTTCTGGTATTTATTTTTTAAAAATACGGTAACCTTTCGCATAAAGAGTAAAAAAGTAAAAACTTCGCAATGTTTTTTATGCTTTGAGAGCTGTAAATGATGCACTAATCCTGATTGATTAGGCCCAAAAATATAAATGTTTAAAGTGGACTGTATACAAATGACTGGTAGTTCCTCTCGTAAAATAACAGTGACTGCCTCTACTCTAATATTGGTGCCACCTTGGTTCTGCTTTTTCTTATGATTCGTAACAAGTAAAAGAGTTCGGACGGATTATAAATGGGTTATATTCTTTATCACAGATTATGTTCTTATTAAAACGTATTTTGAAGTTAACACTGTATATAATAAAGTTACTTATTTATAATGACTTTAACACTGATTTTATCTAAATCTAGGACACAATGTCTAGATTCCTAAACTTTTCCTGAGCTGAGTTCCCAACGCACTTTTCTTTCTTGTTCTGGGTTTCTTCCTTGGAGTGTTTCTTCGGTACTGAGTGAAGTACGTTGCGAACTCACCTCCTTTCTTTCGTAATGGCTGACCGTAACGTGAGCACCATGAAGTTGTGCACGCTACGAGGCGCCGTCCGAGTATAAATAGGGAATCTTACAAATCTCGCGGTTTTCCGCGGATTGCGGAGGCTGTGATTATCTCACTGGCCTGTACTAGGACTCATCGAGTCGGCGTTCGGTGTGGTCACACGTGACCCTTTATACTTGGACAGTGTCTCCCTAATATTGGCTCTGAGAGGGAAGAACGTTGTGTAAAAACGACTATTCTGAATTTATTCAATCTTAAGAAATTCGCTGCGCGACCATTTCTTAGTGCCTGTGATTCAAACAGGGCTTATAATATGCGCCTCAGCGCCTACTTTATATAATAAAAACCTTATTGTCTCAGAGTCAACTGTTTGTGAGTTAGCTCACAAAACATGCCATTTTCATAACGTAATTTCGATCTACGATCGATACATTTTACATTATTACGCAATCTTTCATTCTACTGCGTATGGAAATTTCCAAGTATTATTACGCAATCACTCGAATTGTGTCATAATACTTGCTGAAATGAATAAACTCGCCCTAAAGAGTTATTCCTTCCGCTTAGTGCGACAAGGTTCTAATATTTACGTAAATATGACAATATTTCTTAAATATTCCATTTTAAATAACAGGGTTACTCTTACATTTACCTAGCTAACGTCTTATCTTTATTTGTTTCTAAATTACGTGCTAGGTACATCAGGGGAGGGTAGGGTCTGCCGTCTACAAGAGCTAATAACTTTTGATGAATAAATTAAACCACCAAAAAATATTCTGTCTGTATTTTATGTGGCACTCTTTAGGGGAGGCCTATGTCCAGCAGTGGTCGTCCATCAGCTGATATGATGATGATGACGATGACACGCACACGACAAATAAATATAACACCCTGTATAAATATAACACAAATAGATAAAAAATTGCATGACCTATTAAACAAATCGAGTAGAGAGGTATAAGACATATTTCTTAGGTTCTTAGGTTTCATAGATTAAATAACGAATTTCAGGGTTGTACTATGAATTCTGTTTTTTTTTCATTATAATGGATCCTACCGTAAGTTCGAATTTCAATTATTTATTTACTACCTATTTATTAAAAAATGATATCAATGACATACTAAAGTTTAATCATAATTAATGCATTTCTTAAGTCAAAATACAGTTATATTTCTATACTGTGACCAGTATGAAGCTAGCGGGGTCATCCGAGTTCACAGTCGCTTCGTCCGCGCGGGCTTGTTCACGCACCGCCAGGACAGCGCTAAATACCTACTCTCGCAGGACTAGAGGGCCTTAATTATAGATATTGTAGCGCGTTATAATTTTAACGATGTTTTTTTACACGTATGTGGATTATCCGGACCCCTCATAACACAAATAAAGCCTTGACCACACTTACGCAATAGAAAATTACAGTAAAAATGAATTGCCACGTCAACATTCGCCCCAAATATCGGCAATGGCAAGACAAATGAGGGCGATAACAAAACGATATCGCCCGAGAGCGACTTAAGGCGCAAGCAACTCGTGGATATCGCCATAATGTCGAAATGTGTGTTATTTCCAACGATATCCTGGTACTTTACAAATGGACTGCTCCAGGTTGTGCCTTGTAGATCTTTTAGTATATTGTTCGAACGTAAAAGGGCTTTATCTTTTGGCCATTACGATTGAAATTTAATATTTGGAAGTTTAATCTTCCAGTTCCAGGTAAATCTAAATGTCGGAAGTCCTTTCAATTGACCTAAGATGCTTTATACAAGAACTCGCGCTTTTATTTTCAAAAGGAGTAGGCAGATTACACAAACTCCACTCCCAAATCAGCTACTCTTTTAAACGTGGAATAAATATGATATTACAATAATAGGTTGCCAGCCCATCGTTAACAACACTTCATTTAGGTTGCCATAGTCGACCAGACATACAAAACGTACATGTTTTGTATTAAAATATTCAGTCATTAACATAGGGTTTTATGTATGAAAACTGTGGGCACGCGGCAAATCGCACGAATACTAAAGTGATGGGGCTAAATATTTTCGTGGTGAAATATGATATCGATGTTACTGATGTTATTCAATATAAATAATAAATAGTATTTAGTATCTCCACATTTTAGAATAACACAATTTTTTTATTAAGCAGGAACGCTGCAAACGAAAATTCTAAATTACACTAAATATATCACTTAGGGAGCACTAAGTTTTTCCCTTTAATAAAGAAAATTTTAAAATAATAATTAACTAATGTTTTCTTTTTAAACTCCGACGCAAAACGAGAGGGTTGTTATAACTGTAACGTGTCTGTCCGTGTATCTGTGTATCAGTCTGTGGTATCGTAGCTCCCAAACGGATGAACCGATTTTCGTTTAGTTTTTATGTGGCATACCTATAGATAATTTTATCCCGATTGTTCATAGCCATGTTTCATGAAAATCTGTTCAGCCGTTTTTGAGATATTGAGCTTTGAAATGAAAATGTCGGAGGTTTTTCAACTTTTATAAGTTGTAGTTATTATTATTTTCAAGTAGTTTGCATAGTACATAGGTACATAGGTTGACGACAAATATGGTAAAAATATGTTAAATTATTATAGGAAGTTCATTCCAGATGCTGCCAGTATGTTAAGCCCATTACACGCTTTACTTAAAAAAGAATGCAAATGGCATTGGAATGATGAGCATAACAGGGCTTTTGAGGCCATTAAAAAGGAACTTGCTTCGGAGAAAGTATTGGCTCATTACAACCCCGAACTCCCGACAATAGTAACAGTGGATGCGGGGCCCGAAGGCCTTGGAGCGATTCTGGCACAGACTCAGCCCGATGCCACTGAGCGTGCGGTTGCCTACGCATCTCGTTCCTTGTCAACGAGTGAGCGAAATTATGCTCAAATTCAAAAAGAGGCCGCTGCCATTATTTTTGGAATAAAAAAGTTCCACCATTACCTGTACGGCAGATCTCAGCCATTCATATTAAGAACGGATCATAAACCTCTGTTATCCATTTTCGGTAGCAAGAAAGGCGTACCGGAATTTGCAGCTAATCGATTACAGCGTTATGCCTTGTTCCTGTCAGCGTACAATTTTAAAATTGAGTACATTAAGAGCGCTGATAACGTGGCCGATTTCTTATCGCGTGCAATAGGTAGTTCGCAGGCACTTTCTAAACAGGACAATTTAGTGGAGGATGAAGCCTTGTTTATTAATTTTATGTATCAAGACTTGCATCCTATTAACGTGGAAAATATACGCCAGGAAACCCTTAAAGATCCAGTTTTGAACAAAGTATCAAAATATATATTGCAAGGGTGGCCTAGAAAAGAACTAGATTCCGAACTTAAACCATATTTTAATTGCAGGTTGCAGTTAGCATTAGAAAAAGGCTGCTTAATGAGGGGACATAAAATAATAATACCCGTTATTTTCCGAGAACGTTTGCTTAATGAATTACACAATGCACACTTCGGAGTCGTAAAGACGAAAAGTAACGCGCGTAAATATATGTGGTGGCCGAATATTGATAAACAAATTGAGGAAAAGATCGGGTCATGTAGTATTTGCTCGTCGATCCGCTGTGCCCCGCCGCGTGCGCCGCTCGCGGTGTGGCCGCGGCCGCGCGGGCGCTGGGAGCGTCTCCACCTCGACATGGCCGAGCTGGCGGGACACCGCGTGCTCGTGGCGGTCGACGCGCACTCCAAGTGGGTGGAGTGTTACTTTATGTCGAGTACAGACTCCGCGAGTGTTACAGCGAAACTATGCGATATGTTCGCTAGATTCGGTTTAGTTAGAACGTTAGTGACCGATAACGCAACCAATTTCACATCAACGACTTTTGAGTACTTTTGTAAAACTAATAACATTAAACACGTAACAATTGCGCCTTATCATGCAGCTTCTAATGGTCTAGCGGAAAACAGTGTCAAGCTTATTAAAAAGGGTTTGAAAACAATTCTAGCCCAAAATCTATCAAAAATAGAGTTTTACAACAAAGTAAATTTCTTTCTTTTTGAGTACCGTAATTCTGTTCATTGCACGACCGGGCACACTCCCGCCGAGCTGATGCTTGGGCGGCCATTGCGCTGTCGTTTCGACTCGCTCTTGCCTACCTCGCACGCCGCCGATGATAGTCCGTTAGTATCCTCGGCTGATGAAAATGTGCGCCAAAAACAGATCTTACAGCGTAAATATTACAACGGGAAGAGGCGAATTGCGTTCAAAATCGGAGACAATGTACTTGTGAAATCATTTTATAAAAATGGTACAAAACACACTTGGTTAGAAGGGACAATAATTAATACCATTGGAACGGCGATGTTCAGTGTGCACATACCAAGTCTACAGATTACGGCTAGGAAGCATGTCGACCAGCTGCTAATGTACAAGGGCAGCCGGATTTCACCAGACACGGGCTACGACGGTGATGTAGCCGTTATGCAACAAGGGGCACCAAGAGAGGTGGTGCCCGCGGAAGGATCGCCGGAGCTGCCGTCGGCCACGCGGGAGGAGGACGAGCTGACTGATGGCTCGTATTCGAGTTTGCCCTCACCGACGTCTTCGCCGTGTGCTGTAATGAATGACAGAATGGCTACCCCGGATGACCTGTCACCTGGTGGGGTGCCCGCGGCCTTAGATAACAACGAACCGATTGATTCGAATGCCGTTACCCGTCGTTTTCCTTTGAGGAGTACTCGTAATCTAAATCCTGATTATTAATTTGTTTTGTTTGCGTTATTCGATGTTCATACCATTGGCAATGGTTGATTTTTATATTTGTATACTATTGGTGGAGGGATGTAGTGTTTAGAAGTTTAGATAAATCGGGTAGTTCACAAAAGTGAACAAGTATGTCAGTCTGTAACCAACCAGTACACGCTATACAGCTACTCCTGTGTTTCATTAGAAAGTATCCCAAATCTCTCAATTATAGAATCAATCAATATTTTTACCATATTTGTCGTTAATAAAGATGTCGCCTAGATAAAAATATCCACTTTAAATTACGTTCGTACATTTTACGTTCTCCCAAAGGAAAGTTCAGAGATGGGCAGTTCTCCGAGCGTTTCAACCGCTGTGATTTTGGTGGCCGTATTATTGACGATGCCTTTAGCTTTCTGTGGTCCATTTTGGAAATAATGATAGCAGTCGCCGCCTGCTTTACTACAGCCTGAAATCATCTCCAACTTTGAACAGATGTCTTCAATAATGCGACAATCGAAATCACAGCAGTTGAAACGCTTGGAGAACTGCCCAGATAGGTATATGGGGCTCTGGACAGCATGGTAATCACGTAAGTTTTCGAACGAAAGGACATTTAGATCTACCTTACGCACGCTCGAAAACATTGCGTAATTATCCCGCAGGTGCAGATATCTAAACATGAACTTTCCATGAAAAATTATATACCTGATGGTAAAAGCCGTATCAAAATTATTTGCGTGGAGGAGTTAACGGATAAATAGGCAGGCAAATGCAGAAAGCGACTTTTTCTTAATTGTATTTAGGGCCTACGCTAGCTGGCGCGGATTACACGGAGCGGGCGCACGTCTATCGAAAAATAGTATGAGCGGCGCTAACTGACCCGCGGCGGGTTGCATAGAGCGAGTACCCGCATGCGTGCGCCCGCTCCGTGCACCCGCGCCCGCGGTAGCTAGCATAGGCCCTTAATCACACAACGAAAACACTACCGGTACATAAATTGTTCAGGAATGATTCAGTACACTGCAGCGACAAATTAGAAATGTTTTCACTCAATTGGTGGGTAAACTATGAAAATATCACTTCAAACATATGTACCAAGATTGACGGTGTTACTGAGGCAAAAAGGCAATACAATAGACATAACTTACAACGAAAAGTCAGTCAATTCGTCGTAAGCAAGTATCCAGACTTTTACCAAATATACACCGATGGATCAAAGGACGATAAAAGATCAGGAGCGGCTTTTTTTGATGTACAGTTAAACATAGGAATAGGTTTTAAGATTGAGGCCGAAGTGTCTATTATGTCAGTTGAACTACGGGCCATTGTTGAAGCATTGGCTTACGCGGAGTCCATCCAGGCAAATAACGTGGTAGTATTTACCGATTCCAAGAGTGCCTTACAGCACATAGCTCGATGTACCTCGATGTATCGAGGAACACCGACAGCTTATTTAATTTTGGACCTCATTCGGAAACATAAATCTAAAAATAAACACGTTGCACTACAATGGATCCCTTCTCACGTAGGTATTGCCGGTAACGAAGCCGCAGATAGACTAGCTAGGGAGGCCTCGTCTGAAGGTATAACTCTGCAAGCGGTGCCTTTTTACACAGAAGCTTTAGGAAAGGTCAGGAGGCTTTGTATTAATCTATGGAAAGAGTTTTTCGATAAACGGTCCCAAGAAAAAGGTATCTGGTACAGAACTATCCAGCCTGAGCCGTTCCAGTCTCCTTGGATATCTCAGTGTTCGCTGTCTCGACAAGACATAATTATAGCGATGAGACTCCGCTCTGGACATGTTCCCACTAATAAATTTAAATTCCTTATGGGGAAAACTACCAATCCTCTCTGTTCTGACTGTGGGGTAATAGATGACGTGTACCACATTCTGATGGAATGTGTAAGAGGGGAGCCTCTTCGCGCAACCTACCACACTGGATTGTGCAATGCGGTCCTAGCTCAGCCGGAGTCAGCTGAAGCTATCCTATTATATAAGAATTATAAAATATGTCTAGGATAATGGTATTATGGCATATCCAACAGCGGACGTATGGAGCGACATTTTCGTGAAGCGAAAAAGCTCCTTAAAAACAGATAAAAAAAAAAAAAAAAAAAAAAAAAACCACTACCTAAAAAGAACATTGCAATAAAAAACCGAGGAGCTACCTATTAATAAAAAATATACTCTAAATCAGTGCCGATGGGTAGTGTGCCCAGAAGGCTGGCCGCATTGCAACGCTGTATAAGCGACACTTACACGTTGATGTGCAAAGTATTGGCCAGCCTTATAGGTCACCTGTAATTTCAACTATGTATTGATTTATATTGATATCAACATCTTATTTATCGATATCAAATCCCTAGAAGGTGCTCCCAATTAGCACACGTAGGCATTATCATCAAAAAACCGGCCAAGTGCGAGTCGGTACCAGAAAAAAACGCCAACAACTACTCTGTTGTATGGGAGCCCCCCTTAATTATTATTATTATTTTGTTTTTAGTATTTTTTGCTATAACCACAATAAAAATACATAATCTGTGCAAATTTCAACAATACCTAGTATTACGGTTCTTGAGATCTAGCTCGGCGAGTGGTAGCCATGAAAAAGGCTAAAATATCACGTTTTTTGTATGGGAGCCCGCCGTATTTATTATTATTATTTTGTTTTTATTACTTGTTGTAATAGCGGCAACAGAAATCCACAATCTGTGAAAATTTCAGCTGTCTAGCTATTACGGTTCTTGAGATACAGCCTGGTGACAGACGGACGGACGGACGGTAGCGAAGTCTTCAGTAATAGGGTCCCGTTTTTACCATTTGGGTACGGAACCCTAAAAATCACATTTAGGTTACCTAATGCAGTGACCAAAAACTAACCGAATACTAGATAGTTTAGATGTTACCTACACTAACTTTTGCCCGCGACTTCCTCCGCGTAGAAATCGTTCATCGCGTTGGATTTTAATTGCTATTCTTTTATGTTAGGCGCTTGCCTAGTCATCGCTTCTCCATCTAAACTTTCACCCCTTAAGGGATGATTTCTGGAATAAAAAATATCCTATGTCCTTCGCCGGGACTCAACTATCTCCATACCAAATTTCATCTATATCAGTCCAGCGGTTTAAGTGTGAAGAGGTGACAGACATACTTTTGCATTCATAATATTTGTATGGATTATTATGAATGAGGTTAGCAAAACGTGTCATCTATTGGGTATTAAGGGGTGAAACATTGGGATGTTTACCTACCTTCAATATATTTTGTCAGTCATGAAATGAAATATTGACGTTATGTTCGTTATAATAGAGCTGCGAAGTATCACGTTCCGGGTGCGGCGAAACGTGCGGCCCATAATGGAATTTCACAAAGGCCTGCAAGGCCCGCAAAGTGACCGTCTTTTGTTTCCGGGGCCCGACGCACCGCCGGGGCCGGTCTCCACGTCTCCAGCTGCTGTACCGCGTGCTTTATTACTGAATCCTTAGAATTTCATTTGGATTTTCCCTATCATTTTCAAATGTTATTGCATTTTTAGAGAGAAACACTATAATATTTAGCGTATAGCCATATGCCGCCGGAATGGCAATTCGTGGACGTAAGCGTATCCATTGATACGCTTCGCGTCAGACGTCAAAAACAACTTGTCTGCGAATTGATTTTTCCCGACCTCTGCAATAATGTGCTACCTATTATGCTACTGACAACATTGCCAATAATGCAAGCAAGTTACCAGCACTAATACCACCGGAATATTGGCAGTGGTAATTGTAGTAGGTCTGTTGCCATGATATTTATTGTTCCTTTAGATTAATTGTATCACCATTAATGATCATCGCCACGTCATTAACTTAATAATGATAGTTAACAGTCATACCTTCAATCCACTAATCTCCATGTTATACATTTATTTATTTGCGAAATGTCAAATAATTCCGTAGTCAGCATCCACGGGTGTATCATGTTTACATCTTTTGGCTCGGGTTATTTATGAAAGGTCGCCTTTCTGTTATATGTAGATCCATGAATACTATATTACTAAAAATCAATCAAAATGCAGCATCATAGTCATCAGAAAAAATACGTCCCACGACTGGACATCGGTCTCCTGTCAAGTATGAAAGGGAATATGCAATTGTTTAGTAAATTTGTCACCCCGATATTCATACTACTGATACTGAGATCGCCAACCCGCATGGCAAGCGTGGCGATTATGGCATTTACCCTCCATGAAATTGGGGGAGGCCTATGTCCAGCAGTGGATGTTCTAGGGCTGATATGGTGGTGGTGGATATTCATAAAACTTAACACACCTCTATCACGTAAGTCATTAAGTAGCAGACCCCGGGCATCCTTCAAGATGTGACTGTACCGGGATAATGCTAGGATGAAAGCCTTATTGAGCTTACTATGGGACTAGTTCGATTTGTGTAACAATTGTCCCCTAATATTTATTATTATTTTATTATTTATTTATGATAATTATCAGTTTGGACCCGGGTATGTCCTAAAACTACGACCAAGACCACCGGAGAATGGGCAGGGCAGCATTCCTTAAATGCGGTGGAGATACTGCGATCGCCAACCCGCATGCCAAGCGTGGCGATTATGGCATTTACCCCCCATGAAATTGGGGGAGGCCTATGTCCAGCAGTGGACGTCCTAGGGCTGATATGGTGGTGGGTGGTGGAATTATCAGTCTGTTTACATTCACGTGTTTGTCCATTACTATATTTTATGTGGTTTTATTCCATGGGTTAGGTGGATCAAGTAATTGAAGGTAATTCATGGAAAGCATTTAGCCTTTTATTGCTTAGACGACTGAGCCTACAAATCCCAGTTAGTTGAAGTTTCAGATAATGATATAATATAAGTAGAAGATACATTTAGAGTGTAGAAGTGCGTTTGAAGTTCTATGCAGACGAAAATGGGGCATAAAGTAATTATTCTTTAACAACATCCCGTCGGAATCTCTGTTAGTTAACATGAATGCACACTAGAGGTTATTCGGCGATTTTCACGCGCCATAAAATAAGTACCTACCTAAGCCATAAATCTAGAACCCATTACAGACTCATTCAAGCGGAAGAATTCTCATTTAAACGGGATCAGTTTCTCGTCGATTAAACGTATTACATCTCAGCATAGTCAGTATTTACCTACGTACCTAAAGGACCTGGGTTCGACCAATGGCCTTATTCATTACCTAATGTAATTTTCTATTCTGTGACACTATTGCCTTATACGTTTTAGTACCTACCGACCTACAAAGTATAAAAAAAGATTAGCTGTACGTGTACCTAGTGTGAACGTGTCCCATAGTCAAAATTACCATACTACATTCCAGCTATGTCATTAAATCTTTCAAACCTGAAAATTGGTCAAACGGAATGCTAATTTACTCCATCAATATCTCACAAGAGGCAGCGTCCTCAAAAATATCTGACATGCTTTTACGACTCTTACTGGTACATTTTTCCGCTCTGATCCGTCAGATATAATCCCAAAAGGTTGCACCATGACTTTATTAACCTCGACAATTCAATTAAACCTAATGACGAATCAGAGTAACTCACCGCTAGCTCCGATGCTGTAAGGACATCAAATTAAAACAGAACCCCGTAATAATGAACCGCGCACCCCCCGGCGTGCACGCCGACTGATTGATCTGTACTAATGGGTGATAAAACGTCGTGACGCGATGGAAGCCTGATGATAATGGATTGCTATCTTTATGAGCCGGTATATACACTGTCCCATTATTTACACAATAAAATGAGTAAAACATAACGAACACGCAAGTCGACGGACGATTTTTATTTACTGTGCTGACTTGAAAAATCGCAACTCTCAGTACTCTCACAATGGCGTTTATATTTAAAATAGTAGCCCCCGGCTGGAAGTAAATAAAGCACGGTCTAGTAACAAGTAAAATCGTATTGTGAAGTTTTTCATAAATAGTAATCATAAATAATACTTAACAGAGGAGAAATAAGAATTAAGTCAGAAACAGAATTGTTGTACAAATACTGCAAGCAAACTCTTAACGAGTAAGTTACATATATAAATATATTAATTTACATACATGTACATTAATATTGATTATATAAACAGCCATGTAGCTAGTGCCAGTCCATGCCAGTCCTTAAATCGGAAAAGAGATCCCCGGTAGATAGAGATATTTATTTTCCAGTAGGCTGCAACATGAACTACTTATTAAGAATTTGTTTCTCAGTAGAACCCACTCTCGCCACTAATGATAGTCTCACCTGTGCGAAGTGCGGACTACTGGCAAAGACATCTGAGTAGTCCGCATGGGGACAGGGGCGGGCTACTGGGAATCGAAAAACAGCAGCATAGCATAATGGAGATAGGATATATCTCTTCGTTCCTCGTCCTTTTAGAGTTTGATATTTTATTATGTATCCTTTCTCATCGTTTAATAAGGGAAATTAATATCAGTGTTGTTTTTTTTTTAATAACACGTCGTCGTAAACCAGCGTACGGCCCGCCAGATAGTAAGCGGGTATTTAGATGAATTACGTTACCTAATGTTTAGTTCGTCGTTACGTTATTTACTTACTATCTACTGTCCCGAAGCTACGCTTTAGATACGGATCCCTAAAAAAGGAAGCTGAGAAATATAACAAGAACCAGGCAACTAACTAAGTCTGTCAGTCAGTTCAACTGACACCGGTTACCACCCGGTGTGACGCGAGATTGATAGCTTTAATGAGATATTTAGCAAAAAAGCGAATAACCTTTTCTACTTGAGATCTTCTGCACGGAAAACTCACGCTGGGGGTCCAATCTGAGGTGACGGAACTATAGTAAAAGCTGTAAGGGGTTCAAAAAACAGACTCGTATCGAGTTTTATGGCTATACTTAAGTATGTGAACCAAGTGGTGTATAAAGTATTTCCATACTGCTTTGGAAATTAAAGCCTATACTTATACACGCGACTTTATCCATGAGAGCTCCCGTATCAACTTCTAATCCCGATGGATCATTTGAGGTATGACTTACGGAATATAATGTGTTCTATGTTATAATCCAGGCTATTTAAATCTACATATATACTACTGTAAAATATATACCTTCTTAAATAACAGCAAGAAGCAAGGCTGCGTTAAATAAAACTAAATATAGGCATTAAATAGACGATTGCCAAGACGCAATATACTCCTGTCTGCATATATAAGTGATTCTATAAACTTTTCAATTATTTCTAAGCGCTTTAAAAGATGCAACATTGTGTTTGAACTCTCATCAAGTGAGGCAAATTTAGTATTAACAAACATATTTATTATGATAACTTGTCATAAAGTATAAGTTACGGGCAACTGTAAAATTATATCATCCAATGATTGGCGATAATATTGGAGAAGGCCCATCGGTACCTACAGTACAACCAAACGGTCATGCGCGGTCATTCTCATCTCATGCGTAAGATAAGGGAGTATCGAAAAACCACTATTTTACAGTTCTAGTCAAAAACAAGTACCTGAATTGGTCATACACTGTTGAAACAATAAAGAAAATAACCATATTTCCCCTGGCTGGCTTTCAAGGTGTATTTTATAAATTAGATTACATAGGTGTTTATATAACAAGTACATTTTTAACAAAAAAAAACGACTCCAAACATTTCTATACTTACACTTGGCCTCTCCTGCTATATAATTTGAGGAGTTCCGTCGATTTCTCCAAGATCCCGGCATCAGATCCAGACTTGATGACAATGGGACCAACTAGAAAATATACCCTTACGAACAAAAAATATTTTTTGAAATCGGTCCAATAGTCTCCGTCTCCAACTCACATAAAAAAGTATTCCGACAAATTGAGAAGTTTTTTTTTGAAGTCGGTTAAATAAAACAGAAACACTGATTATGCAGATTATATAAGTCGAAACAAAAATAAGCTTTATAGCTCTTGACTTTTGCTATGTCAACAGGAAACATGCAAGCTCAAGTTTGCATGGACAGGTATTAGAAAGAAAAGCATCCTGAAATCCCGAACTAATACAAATACAGACTAATAAGGACAGGCCAGAAAAGATTTATTTTACGACCGGTAAACACCATGTTAATCGCAGTATTAGGTTATCAAGCATCAGGATACTAAAGCCTATCTCTTCGGAAGCCGACTATCGCCGATCGGAATATTTGCATACTAGCCCAGCCGTCGGCTCCGCTCGTGATTATTATTATTTATATAATCAGATCGAAACGATATGAAGATTCCTGGCCCGCAGGTTAACAGCGATCTTTGAGTTCGATTCTGGATAGCGCCAAAAATATATGGACTTGATACATTTACATGAGTTTGCAGAGCGCAGGTAGAGTAAGGCTTGTTGTACATGGAAAAAGCTTGGTCGCAAATTTTGAAATAAACAGAAGTACTGGATCACGTAATAAAATCGTTCAAAAAGTCTTATTCCATGTGTTAGCATTTAACAATAGATGGATTTCTCCTGTGACCCCATATGGATGACTAGCTGTTGCCCGCGACTTCGTCCGCGTCTGCGCTCCTATTGGTCGCAGCGTGATGTTATATAGCCCAAAGCCTTCCTCGATAAGTGGACTATCCAACACAAAAAAAATTTTTCAATTCGATCCAGTAGTTCCTGAGATTAGAGCGTTCAAACAAACAAGTAAACTCTTGAGCTTTATAATATTAGTATAGATAAATGTGATACATTTACCCAAAATAGTAAGCCTTTAAAACATTAGTATTTGTAATAAATGGGTTTATTTTACTAAGAGAAATAATAAGCCTGTACACAGAAAAACTGAACATGCGCATAAAATACTAAACTCTCCAAATTATTCGCTCATGGAGTATTCGCACAGTTAGTAATTCAGTCAGTACGTTTTAGTTTTTGTAGGTTAGGTTAGGTTAGTTTATGTTCGGAGCTTTTATTACTACCCTTTTACTAAAAAAAGCTAGGTACTCAAAAGCAAGGAAAACGAGTAGATTTTGTTCAGAAGATATACAGGAGCAAAAAATTTAACGGTGGACTATTTAGCGAGTCAGCAATTATTTCCAAGTAGTCACAGTTGAAAAAAAATCATTTATTAAATAACGAGAATTCCGGTCTCTGTTTATTTGTCAATGTAAAATGTCAGAATGACATGACAGATGTTAAATAATGCGGTAATTGATTGACACTTCTTTGGGTCTCACCGTATTCCCAGTTTAGCCGATGGCAAAGCATCATTTACTACTGATATAGTCAATAATGCTTTCCCTCCTTTTGCTTTACTCAAGGATGTAGAACCCGGAACGGACCCGGGTATGTCCTAAAACTACGATCAAGACCACCGGGGAATGGGCAGCAGCATTCCTAGAGTGCGGTGGAGATACTGCGATCGCCAACCCGCATGCCAAGCGTGGCGATTATGGCATTTACCCCCCATGAAATTGGGGGAGGCCTATGTCCAGCAGTGGATGTCCTAGGGCTGATATGGTGGTGGTGGGAAGGGTGTAGAACAAACATGAACTTTTATGAAAGTAAAAGAAGAAATAATATAGACGCACACTATATGTATACATAAAGGCTCCATTATACACAGTCAGCCAAAGATACAAAAAAAAATATCAGCCGTATTACCTCTACAACTTCATTAATCAATAACCAAGAGCGGGCCATATATAAAAACCGGTCAACTGCTAATCGGACTCGCACAAGGAGGCTTCCGTGCCATCGCTTAAGTACGTACTGAAGAAATCACGTTTCTTGTCTGTTTAGAAGATATAGAATTTGTAGAGCGGGATTAGTAGAGTTAGGCCGTGTAGAGTAGGAGACTTGCCGCTGCTAATGATCTGATAACTTTTTATTACTTTCGTAATATAAGTTAGGGAGTCTTGGCGATGTGGGATCTAATTGATTTTTATTAGGTGATATCTCTCTTTTTTGCCCGTAAACAAAAGTGGAAGTGGGCAGGGCACGTAGCGCGATTACAAGACGACAGATGGACGAAAAGAGTTACATCCTGGAAGGGTCCAAAAGGTACTCGCCGCAAAGGAAGACCCCTCACGAGGTGGGAAGACGATATTATTGGAAATGTTGGTTCCTCCTGGCCACAAATAGCCCAAGATAGAGGGAGATGGACGATAGATAGAGTAGTAACAACTTAGTTCTTAAGATTTAGAGAGTAATAACAAGTAAAATACATAAATAATAGTATAAATAATTTTAAAAATTTAATTTTTTATAAATAAAAACGTAGTAGTGTAGATTTTTTTTGTACCATTGCCATAATGGCTTTTTATTTTATTTTATTAATTATAATACTTTTCTCATATTCTGGCCTGTTTTATGTCACATCCCATTCTAAGATAGGGGGTAGAGAATAAAAGTTACAGAGATCTTCATTGGTCTATGATTTTTCTGTTGAGATAAGTACTAGTCAGCATAATTAATTTCAGCTTCCTAGGACTTTCGAAAGTATCAAAAGCACCACAAGCATTAATGCTAACTTACTATCTTGCACTGCAACTTCCGTTATAGCAAATTATTTTTTTATTAGTCTACAGTTTATGGGCAATTTCAGTTTTCTAAAGTTTCTAACTAAAAGATGTTAATAAACACAAGTTAGTCACGAAATCGACCTATCAGTAATATCGAAAGAATAAAAACTAAGACAAACGAAATTTTATGTGGTTCATATTCTGGTAAAGGCCACCTACCTAATCGTGTGAATATGGGCTCTCTGGTTATACCCAGACTGACGCTGTAAAAAATGTAGTAGTGCCTTTTAAAATGTCTTGGTGGGGACACTAACGTGCTCCAAATCAGAAGGGAATTCATAAAAACTGTTAAAACTCAGACACTATAAAAATAACCAATAATGTTCTTAGGTACCCTTGATAGTCTTACCGAACAGTACATCATTATGTCATTCCTCGGAATCCAACTCGCAAATTATGCACCAACTAAGCTTAATCAGCACACTGTTAGCTGTCAATTAGCAAAACCTCAATAAATAATTTGATATATCATCATACGTTTCTCTTACAGGTTTCCGTCTAACAGGGTCCTTAACAATCCGCATTTTATATGCGATGTACGATTGATAAGAAGTCCAATGAGACCATAATACCTAATCACGGCACAAGCACGCACTATGCAAGCGGATCATTTCTTTTCCCTATATTACAACCAATAAGACTATTTACATTCAGCCCGGAGTCGACAACATTTTTTGTTAACCACTTAATGTAGTATAAGATAAACTATAGTCATATTATGGAAACTACCGCCTTGCCCCGTTATGGATGGTTTTATGGATATGACGGACATATTTCATTACTTTTTCCACCTGTATGTGATATCTATATCTTTATTGATTGGTGTACGAGGGCGGTTTTTGCGAATGACCGAATTCCTGCGATGCTTGAGGCTTGTTAATATTCTATGGCTTGGAAAGGTCGTGGTTATTACCGTTTGTTTTATACATTAGCTACTGTTAGCGATATGTAGACAAATAGGTACATCTTCTAACTACCTAAGTGCATTAGCAAGCTAATAGAGCAAGTATACCTACATTTTGTTGATCATGCATCTGCTCAAAAAGTCGGTTTTTCTAAAGGTCGACATGCTAGGCGACATCGACACAAAAAGTGCTACTTTTCCGCATGGGTACGGGTACAATTATTTTTTTCTGTTCTCATACTCAAAAAGTGTGTATTAGTATTATCAAGCGGGGCTCATGGCGGGTGTCATATTAGACTTATCAAGCCCGTACCAAAAATATCAATACATATTTATGATTTACGAAACATTTTAATCAAAATGTGCAGACCATTAAATCCACCAATCATAATACAATAATTCAACTCTTTGAAAAAATGTATTTTGAATAAACAAACCAGAATATAGCTTTACTAGAATCAACCAATCAGGAAACAAAAATCAGTTCTCAAAACTTAACATTTTTAGTCCCTATTTCACAGTTATTAAGTGATTAAATTGTTTGAGCAAAGCATTGAAGTTCTCAATTTAAGGTCAGTAGCGTTTATCCGCGGTGTATACATATATTTTGCGTGTCAAAATCAAAACAGTTTATAAAATAAACATGCCGCCAATGCCGTCGCCGTGGAATTTATAATTCATTCTGTTTAGATTCATTGTTTATTTATTTTCAATCTGAATGAAAAGTAGAGTGTATTTAACTCTGATCTAAAAGCCATATTACCCCTAAAACTATATTTTCTCAAACATGCGCCTAAATGTATGCATTAATGTCACGAAAAGAGGACATGAAGTTACCTGTTTATGGCTTTTGGCCGGCGGCCAAGAAGTAATGTATGGAGAATGTATGAAACTAACATTATTGTCCGCTGCTCTAACTTTTTAAATTTGCTTACTAAAATCAACTGATAAAGGAAATATTACATAGAGCCAACCGCCACGATTTAGTATATATATTTTTAATTTGTTATGAAAATTGGTATTTCCGGTTTTTGTTATCGTTCTTGTATTTTTGTATTTTGTTGTTTTTTTTCGAAGTTTTCGAGTATTTATGTATTTTTTTAGTTTATTCGTGTTAATTGTAGCGTTTTTTGTGTTCTTTGATGTTTGGACTTTTTAAAAGTTTTTTCGTATTTTTTTGTACTTTTCGACTTTTTTTTTTGATTTTTCCATGTTTATTGGTATTTTTTTAGTTTTTACGTGTTTTTTGGTATTTTTTAGTTCTTTCGTGTTTTTATAAATGGTGCTTGTATTTTGTACCATTTTTCGTGTTTTTATTTAATTTACGTTATTTGTCGTGATGCTTTGCTATTTTTGGACGTTTTGTATTATTTTTTTTACACATGTTTGAGAAAAGTACTATACAATCCTCGGCCGGAACAGGGATTGCAGGACTCGTTTTATCCGGCCTTTATCCCAAACTCGTCCAGCAATCTCTTACTTCACGGCCTCTGCAGTATTGTACTATTTTAATTAACTTGAGTTTTACATAAAGGTTAAAAAACACCAAGATTTGGACTCTAATAGAAGAATGTATGGAGAAGAATAGCAAAGTTTTCGTATTTCAATTAATATATATATATATATATGAATATCAAATTTGTATTAAGTACATAGCTTAAGTTAATGACGTGTAAAAAAATATATTTTATGAATTAATTATTGTACTATAGTAGTAAAATCATTTATAATAAAACTTATAAAAATAAATTACAATCACAGCTAAACTGAATGCTTCAAACATAGTAACTATCTAGACTTTCCTCCACTACCACCACCACCACTCACCAAACCAACACACTCCACCACACACACACACACACACAACCCACTCCACTCCACTCCACTTTCAACAAATATTTAGACTAACTGGCTATTGTAACTTACCATAATATGGCTAAACTAACTTATAAACTTGGAATTTGTCACTACTAAGGCTCGGCTAGTTAACCACATTGTTAATGACTGGAACATTATTCACAATTAAGCTTAATTTAATCGTTTTATGTTCCTTTACAGATGTTTAAATACTAAGTTATTGGTAACCAAATGAGACTAAACGTTATTCAAATGTAAAGTTGGGACGCTAAGTCGGTCTCCGAAGCCGGTTACCTTAGAAATGATGCTGTGTCCGTAAATAATTAGGTAGCCAGTACGAGTACATTCAGCGTCGCAACGCTACGCGTTGTGGGGACTTCAAAAGACTTTATTGTAAAGGAATAAGGGCTTTTGACATCACCTTTTGATGCTGACTGTACTTATGACCAGCACAATTTTTGATAGGTCGTGGTTTTGGAGGATTTTGGGTGATTACAAGCTTTTATTAATTTACTACGACTACTACGACTGTTATAGTGCGGTATTAATATGTAAGTAAATTCAATAAAACTTATCGTTAAACAATGCTAAATAAAAAACTCAATTTAGCACTTTAGCAGTTTCGTTATGGTTACATACTAAAAAATGTATGTCAAAACGTTTGCACGGCTGCCGCACTCTCGGTCCGAGCAATAACTCACCATAGAGGAAATTATTATATACTGAGTAACTCACCAACTTGCCGCGAATTCAAATGCCCAAGCGCATTGCGTGAGAAAAGGCGGGATTAATTCTCCTCGAACCAAAGAAGGTCGTAAGCGACGTGGTTTCATGACTAAGTTACGCCCTTTTCTGCAAGAAAGGCAGAGTTACCGTTTGAACGCGCGTATCTTATTGGCCACGTCGGCGCCCGCGCAACCCATTGGCCGTCGTGAGCGTTTTTACAATCAAATCATAAATTATCGAATAACGTTATCTACAATATTCTAACCTCATTAAAGCGTCATGGTAGGCAGAATTCGCACTTAATAAACAGTTTCATTATTGATCGGCCATTTGCTCAGAACCCTCAAGAGCTACGAAAATGTATATTAATGACAGATAACACCATTTTGCAAAATTTTAACGCCATGCTTTATCAAATAACTAATGCAGATGGCGATACGCTAAAAACATCTAAGTATACGTTTGCATTACCCTACCAAATACAACCAATGAGTACAAGTTGAAAATAATTCTAAAAATATTGCAGATCTACGAAGCTCAAATAAAAATTATATACACTGTTTGACAAATAATGAGGATGAAAAAATGGTGAATTTATTTGCCTAAAATGTTCTTTTTAACCCGCGACTATGCCAATAAGGCCTACTCAAAACCAACTTAGCTCATTACGTGTGGCAATACTTAATTTACAACATTTCAAATTTTTAAGTTGTATAAAATCTTAACTCATTTCGTTAATTTGGGAACAAGTAACCCCAATTTTTTTTTTATAGCCATTAGTTTTCTAAATATTCACGAAAATGTGAAAAAGCCCATATCGTAGTTATGACGTATCTACTATGAAATTGTGACAGTCACAGCGCACAAAAAGAACAGCAGCTTACTTTCTTTAGTAGTCTTAGTAACAGTGCTTCTGTATGATTTGTTACGCTGTGACGCCTTACTTGTCACTTACTCTCTTTTAGAATGAGGAACTTTTGAAATTGATTTATTTATATGAAATGGGGATATTTTCAAAAATATAAAAATGTGGTTTTACTTAACTTTTTATCCTCTATTTGATTTCATCGGAAAAAAGAAAGCTAAAAAAATGAAATGTTGTCAATTTAATGGACCAAAGTATTCAATCACGATTTGTGATACGCTATACGCCTTAAGACACTTACAGCGAGATCCGCAAAGACATAAGTCTGTATACTCTGTATATAAATACAGGTTGGGTCCTATAACAGAAGCAAATATTTAAAAGGACACTTCCTTGGAGCATCTGCAGTAACTCCTTGTCTAAGTCTATATTTTATATTTTTTTCTATATCCAAGAAACTTTGATCTACACCTACGACCTTGAAGTAATGGATCTTGACAATACGAGATTATAGCGCGTCAGTCAATGCTGTTTTTGAGCCAGCATCAAGTTATATTTAATTTTTTCTTTACTGTGATGTTTTAGTTATTTTTAGTACTGTGTTTTTAAAATAAACAATTATTAATATCACTCCAGAAGAGTAAAATGTACATGTAAACTATCTTTGAAGAAAAAATATCAAGTAAAAACTTTTTTTTTTTTCAATTGAGCTCCTTCATAATGCGCACTTCTAAGGTTTGGAATTCTCTGCCGGCGTCTGTATTTCCGAGTTCTTATAACCTGGACCTTTTTAAGGCACGAGTGAATAGGTATCTTCTGGGTGAGCTCGCTTCATCGTCGACCTCATCTATGCCTCCTGGCTAGATGCTGGCCAAGAGCAATCCCATTTTTAATTTAAAAAAAAATTTTGAGACCACTTGGAAATAAATGCTGGCTCGTTCATTTCATTTCATTTCATTTGTCTCAAAGCCTTAAACCACTTATTGAGACCAATACAACATGCTTCAGCCACCTGTCCCTATTGAAAGAAACCAGTTAACACATTCAGTGAGTGATGATGCATGGTATCTATCACGATCACGACACTACATAAACGCACGCATATTATGCAAAAGCAATGTCATTAGTTAGAAGGGATTTAGTGGTTACTTTATAAGGGACACCTTGTACATTAGTCTCCGAAAACGCCATTTCTAAACAGACTACTAAATCGTCTCAAAACTATCCTGGCAACTATCGTACCAAGCGGCGTCTTCTGAGACAAATTTCGTAGCTACTTTATATTGTAACATATAATTATAAATTTAACTTTATTCTAGTCATAATCTGCTTTAAAGTACAAGCAACCAAGTCCCGAATTTTGCGTTAGTAACTGCCATCTGACCCTCGTTCTTAAGGGATGGCACCTAATGCTTATTTTATTATTTGGGCATTATTTGTGCATTATTTGTGCATTTAGTACGGATTTTGTTCATGGGTCTTGGATGTTCTCTATGTATTTATAAGTATGTACGAGTATATCGTCGTCTAGTACCCAAAGTACAAGCTTTGCTTAGTTTGAGATTGTCCCCCAATATTTATTTATTTATTTACTCCTCTGGCGCATCAGCCCGAAGTGTGTCAAAGGCCTCCAATTCGAATGCACGCTACTAATCTCGGTGTTGTATAGATCCTCAACAGTAACCAGCTTCGAGCTAGCACAGATCTGAATCCACCACATCAGCCAATCGATATCTAGGGTGACGAGACCAGGCCTGTTCCTGAAGGTTTATCCTCACCGGCTAATAAGGCATAATTGAACGAGACATAACCAATTAGCTCGAATGCGGTAGGCAATTGTTTAAAGGAACATTATAGTAGCCCTTCACCGTTAGACATAATCTATGCTTAATATTATATATAAAGAGGAAAGATTTGATTGTTTGTTTGTTTGCATTGAACAGGCTCCGAAACTTCTGAACGGATTTGCAAAATTATTTCACTGTTGGAAAGCTACACTATCCCCGGGTGACATAGGCTATATTATATTTCCAAAAAATTAGGGATCCTTACTAAAATGTGTGGATATTATAATTTTGAAATTTTTGTTATATAGCCGGGGCGGGCCGCTAGTTCAATATAAGTCAATTTCAGAATAAATGCATCCCACTGCAAAGCACAGATTTTTCCTCATGTAATAAATGGGGGTTTTGTAGTCCACCCGCCGTCCCCATGTCAATTGAGAGTTGAGACATGGTATTTACAATTTAAGGCAATATCATACATACTTTGACATGTAGCTTTTCTCACTGTATCGATACGATGTTCTAAAATTACCCGACGCCAATACCGCCGTCTACTTAGAGCCAAGCTAAATATTCATCACGCTGTAATGCGCAATTATCATAACGTGTTCACCGGACTCTGGTGAACCCATAAATTGAGTAAAGACTCTTATGAAACCATTCTGCCGATAATCTCGTTTTCGCTTAGGGTTGTACACGGGTTGTGTCACTGAACGTCCGAAACAGAAGGAATAGATTGACTTCTGGGGTGCTACCGCGAACCGAAAAAGAAATACGTGCCTCTCTGTCGCACTTGCATATTCGTGTGACAGATAGGGAAATACTTCGTTTTCAGTTCGCGGCAGACCCTCTGTTTCGGAAATCGAAAATCTTCCACTTAGACATTAATTTCATTTAAAGTTATGGCTATAACTCTTTTTTAACGAGGAATGAAAATTTGTTTATAGTGATGAATCTCTTCATTTCGCATATGGATTGTACCAAATCTGTAGTTATGTTATTTGGTAACCTCAGCAATAAACCAAAAGGGTTATGTTTCTGTTGGTTTAAACGACCGCGTTTACGTCAGTGTTATAAAGAAAAACTTGCCTCTATTTGATACAAAGTTTGTTCCTCGGCGTTTCGAATGTGCTGCAACATCCTTGGCCGGATCCTTGGTTAGTGCTTTCGTCCGAAATATGACATTAATCAGACGCAAACACGCAACGCAACTAAGTCACTAAACAAATCTGATTTTACCTCTTCAAAATAAAATGTGCTAATAAATCAGTCAAATCAAATGTCAGTCATCAGAATGTGCCAACCCTAAATCCGGTCGAAACTAGACTATTATATAGCATGTTTAAAAACGGCGATCGAGTGATTACGCATGACAGGCCGATGCTCCGCAGATCGGTATCGCTGAGAAAAACAGAGACACGAGTAACAAGAACTAAGCTTCTTGTACAATATTAACTGACGATTAAGACTTCTATTTTTGCAATAGCAGCGTTAAGTGTTTTCAATTGACTTACTTGATGATATTCTGTTTACGAGGTATCGTTACATTTTTCATTTTTGTACCGGTTATCACCCGTACACTAAAGGTCTCATTTTATACACATTACATAAAATTGGCACCGCGAAGGGCGCGGTAAGCGGTCACTGCAACCTATGGATGCCTGCGATTCCAGGGGTATCGCATGTACGTTACCGTACTTTTAGAAATCATACACTCCTCTCGTATAAAACCCCATACTGTAGTCCCTTGGGAAAACCTCGGGAGCTCATTCCACAGCCGGCGTGGCCGTGGGAGGAAATTCCTTCTGAAACCGTACCGTACGCGACCATTTAGGAACCAGTAAAATATCGTAATTCACATCTGTGGTTACACCGGGTTTATTTCTGCTTACTTTTTCTTCAGTGAATGTTCCTAGGATACACTCACTCAAATCTTAGCTAGCTGTTAGCTTATGAGCTATTTTATCCATGTAGCTCTATCTACTGATGTGCCTAAGGAAACTTTCCAATATTGCGAAATGTTTCGGAAATTTAACGTAGGAAAAATTCGGAAAATTTCTTACATTTTTGTATGGGACTTGAAACTTTCCATTTTTAAATTTAAATTGCCTATATTTCTAGTGAAAGTTTCATGAAATTTCCGAGAATTTATAGAATATTATGGAAACTTTCCGCAACTTGCACATCTGTAGCTCTATCTGATGGGAAGCGAGCTCTATGGAAGTACAATACATTACAAATTTATTTATTTATAGAATTAGAACCAACAGATATTATAAAAATACTCTTTATTGCACACCTCAATTAAAGGACACAGTATACAGTACAGCAAAATGCAGTCTTATCGGTAAAGAGTCATCTCTTCCTGTGGGGTAGCGGAAATCAAATCTTGAAATTCACAGTAGGTGGTGCAGAAATAATTAATGAAACATACCTGAACAAACTAATAATAGATACATAAATATTTTAATTATTTTTTCTATATTTACAGGTACAAAGAATGAAGATGCAGCTGCAGCAGCAAAACAAACTTATTCTAAAATGCGTTATGAAGGTACGTATTACTTGCCTCTAGCACATGCAGAATTTATAACTGATTTTTATTAATTTTTGAATGAATAGGTCTGATCCCTTATCCGAATAATTAACAAACGTGCACAGATGACTCAAATTTTAAATTAAAATTACTATAATTTTAATTTACTACAGATATTTTAGAGTGAGTATAGCTTTCGGTACATCAATATCACAAAAAAATCAAACCCAGCCCACCTAACGCCGGAAAATATTGCGTTAAAAACAACATGTATGTATTACGTAGGACCCGTGTGACAGCTGACAGTTTTCTCATATCGTACCGCCTCCGCTCCAACAAATCAGGAAGTCACCTTACTCTACAACTGTACTTAGCCCTGCTACACTTGGCAATGTAAGACACAGATGCTCATATTTTATAATCATCTTTTTGCACTTTCTTCCTATAGTTGTTTTTTTTTTGTATCGTAGAGCAGCGTTATCGAGGCTTGAAGTGAACGCATTTTTGTTTGTCCCCAACTTTAATTTAGAATGTCAGAGAAACGCACAGAGCGTGGCGCAGCATCGTTGCGTGGCGGGGAGGCGGTTTTTCGGTACAGCGAATGCGGTCCGGGGGACGTCGTACCAAAAAACCGCGCGGGATAGCGGAGCGGAGGCGGCGTATATGACATATGAAGGAATAATCGACACTACCAACAGTCGGCAGTTTCGGAAAAATCAAAAATTCAAAACCGCGTCCCGCCCCGCACCGCGCCTCGCCCGCTCTCGCCGCGTGCGTTTCGAGCTTTATTGCTGCAGTAACATTAGGTACTATGATTTTCCAGTACCTACAGCACGGTTGGTTAATGGCGCGGTGTGCGTCTAGTATAATAAAGCACGGGACTCGTGTGACCGATACATATCGAATAATGATTGATGCACACACGCACTTGCCAGCCAACTCACACGGAGGCCACAAAACTTACGATGTATGGGATATTAAGTAATATTATCTATGGAACCCTCAGAACACACAAGGAATGACCCTCGCCATTAAGAGAAAAAAAGTTTCAAAACCGAAAAATCTGAAACTTTTTTCTGTTAATGGCGACGGTTACTATTAGAAAAATAATCAAGGACTTTTAAAAATTTCAGACTTTCCCTATTAGTAATTTCCAGTTTAAATTTGTCAATCGCATTTTTATTTATGAAAATTATTCATTTGCTTGTTCCAATACTAATACTATACCTAACTACTGTTGGTACAATCAAGAGATTAAGTAAGTTAACACTTTTTCACATTATTACAATGCAATAAGATGCAAGTGTTAACTTACTTTTGCTCTTGACTGTTGGAGATACTGCGATCGCCAACCCGCATGCCAAGCGTGGCGATTATGGCATATAACCCCCGTGAATTTGGGGGAGGCCTATGTCCAGCAGTGGACGTCCTTTGGATAATATGGTGGTGGTGGTGTACTTGTTGAATATAAATAAGTAACTAGTTTCAAATAAAGAAACTAGATTAATAAGCTGTAATTATATAGAGTGCGCTGTGCTGTTTAAAATAGGAATAGGTAGGTTTTTTGATAGGTATTGTTTGTTTATCTATTGCGGGGTTAAACGGTCATTTATTAAAAAAATGGAACGGCGGTAGTTTCGGACCACCTGTCCCATTTAAACGGCATCCATTGAATACTAGTTATCGCCATATTAGGATAAGTCGTAGTCATCGTAGAAAATATATTGTTGAAAAAAAGATAAAAATATTTAAGAAGGTTTGTTTGCTCAGTCTGATTAAAAGTATTGAATAAATATATATTTATTTGATATTTTATATAAAATACAGCTTTTTCAGTACAGGCCCTCAAATTGGAATGGGGGAATCATATTAATGTAATTCAATTCAATACATTTTGATAAATACTGGATAAAAACAACCTGTTACGAATATTAACAATTGGTTTCACTCAGATACTAATTGATTTCCTGATACGCAAAATAAAGGCAATATCATTATCCCATTACCTTTTGTGTAGCAATAGCAGATTTTTTCTTTAGTCAGATATGATTTCCGCTACCCTAAGGTTGTTTGGAAGAGAACGCTCCTTAATCCGCGATAAGATTGTCGTTAGCCTCCACTTATTATATAAGTTTTTTTTTATTTATTTACAAATTATATACATATAACTACATCGAAGCCAAAATTATTTTTAAAATTTGGACCCCCTAGGCATGGTTCCTAAAATTATGGCAGCATTTCTTCGCTGAATCGCAACGCTAATGTGTTGATCTAGGAAGATGCCAGCTCTTCGGTCCTCTTTGGCTTCTACGAGCCTTTTAAAAAGCTCCTTGCAGAGCTGACGTGCACTGAAACCCCACGGGCAAAGCACACCGAACGGAACAAAAGTGAATTCGGTGCCGAAACCCCTATATTTATTATTTTTTTACTTTTATGATAATGTTTTGCACTATGTTCTTTCATGAGGTGTGCAGAAAAGTGTCTGTACTGTAGTATTGTATACATTACACTATGTTCGTAAGCTGCTGTTTCATGGCCCTAAGCTCCAGCGATGCGCACTGCCAGTAGGCGGTTTAAGCAAGTATGCTTAAACTATGATTAATGGGAGCCACACAGTCAGTCAACTACAAAGTGGGACAACCAACAAATATTGGACGAGTGAAACGCCGGTACTAAATTAAATATCATGTTACCTATATACGTGAAAGTTCAATGGTAGAGAATGCCTTGTTGTATTAAGTTCGCTTTTTGTTACTGTGCAAATAAACTTAAGCCGGCGCAGTACGATCGGTATGGATCGGTTCTCCATACCAACGTATTTAGGCTCTCATTTTATAACGCCATGCTAGAATAACATGAAACTTTGTATACACAATGGGATCCGGCATACCTAGGTCGAAAATAAGTTTTTGTTGCTAGAAATTGAAAAAGAAAAAAAATACAGCGGTTTTTTGAGTTTTTTACGGCTTGTATGAAAACCTTAATAATCGCTGTATTTTTTCGCCATTATAATTTCAACATAAACTAATTTCCGCCCTAGACATGCTGGATCCCATTGTGTATACAAAGTTTCATGTTATTCTAGCATGGCGTTTTAAAATGAGAGCATAAATACGTTTGTATGGAGAACCAAACGTACTGCGCCCTCTTAAATAAATTATTGTTTAAAGCTAGTTAAATAAAGTTATCAATAACATAACAAGTATTTAAGAAAGGTACAAATAGTGAGTTATTGGAGTATGGTACCTATATCTAGAAACGCGGCAGCGTGTCGACCAAGTTCACTCCAGGAACTGGCGGACAGCAGCCGTGTGTTATATTACACGAACCGTTTGGAGCCACTTTTGACCCCCAATAACTCCAAATCTATATAACATAAAAAAATGAAATTTGGTACATGTATTAAGATCTTTTAGAACAAATAGAATCCCAAATTTCATAAATATAGGTTAAATAATTATTGAGATATTAAATTCCAAAAAACGGCATTTTTACCACTGACTGACTGACTAGTAATCAAAATCCTAACCCACTTCCAGGTGATCTAGAAAGCTGAAATTTGGCATGCAGCTTGGTGATTGTATGTGTACACCAGAAAAAATCAGAAAACAGTGTTTTTTTATTAGTTTTATTAATAGTATTATTTATGCTAGTTACCTCAGAACTCCGTCATTTATTAACCGATTTGAAATAATAGTTTTTTGTTTGAAACGGTATACTTCAGGGGTGGTCGCATAGTTATCAGGTAAGAATCTGATCACAGGGTCCTGGAGAAATCGAGGGAACTCTTTAAATATTTGAGGTCCACCTATAGCGATTTGGGTATTTTGTATAGTAACTCGTGCATTCGCTCTTAAAAAGCACCATTTGGCGGAGATAGACAAAAAGTAATGATATCCCATCAAAAATATAAATGTGAAAAAGGGAGCCAAGTTCAATATTAAGAATATGCGATGCATGGTTGTCGTCTTCACCGACAAAAGAATTGAGATCTGAATGGGTGCCAAGTTCCGTAGATTCTCTGAAATGATGCCAACTCCGGCACTACATTGTTTACAGTAAAACTATTTTACTGCAGCTTAATGCATTTTGAGCCTTGACTTGGCAGTTTTCTATGCAGTATGTTATAATACCATAAAAGCTGTTGGATATATGTCATATGTTGGATATAAGAAAACTGCCAAGTTAAAGCTCACAATGCATTAAGCCGTAGTAAATTAGTTTTACTGTAAACAATGTAGTGCCGGACTTGGCACCATTTCAGAGAATCTACGGAACTTGGCACCCATTCAGATCTCAATTCTTTTTTGTTGTTTATTTCATTGCATGTTTGAGAAAAGCACTATACATACCTCGGCGGGAAATATGGGGTTGCCCGCCTCAGACCTATCCGACTTCGCTCCGCTCGGCCGTCTATATATGTCTTCGGCCGGCAACCCCTTTCGTCCCGGCCTCTGTAGTAATGTACTATTATGTATTAAAATAGGAAAGGAGTAACATACCTGTTAAATGATAAATAGTAGGCAACCCCTATTTTTCCATTTTTTTACGTCATATTCTTTCACCGACCAATTGTTTTTTTTTCGAATAACACGTGACTAAAAGAGTTAGTAGGTACCTAAGCTTTCTGAACAGCTTCAATCTTGGTTGGTTGGTTTATATGAAAGTATATTTTCATATATACAAGATCCAGTATATATGAAAATATATAGACCATATGTAGAATTGCTAATTAACCAGCTAATCGTATATTCAGTCAATATGCCACGCACGTTATGAAAAGGTCGACTGTTTAATCTCACAAATTGTCCTGACCCCACACCCGTCCATCAGGGATTGTGCAATCACTTACCTATGATTACTAACCAGTGTCATTTATGTTACCTACACATACCTACACATCATATTTACTAACTGAAAGTAAATATTTTGCTCAAAAACCTTTGATAGTAGAATGTCTCTGATACTTTGCTTTAAAAAAAAATGTGTGTTGAAACTATGCGAGAAAGAAAGGACAGAATTAGGTAAGAAAAGTTCAACAGACTGTCAAAATAAGTACCATTTTCGCCCAGGAACTTCTTATAGCAAAACACCTGTAGAATCAATATGTTTTTTCTTATTTAGCTCCTTGGAGCTTCGGACGAATGTTGGTGTGGGAAGCTACCTATGTAGATACACTGGCACCGTCTCACCTCCAACGGAACAGTAAAAGCGGGTGCAGCGTCGAAAAATGCCGAAATTGTAAAGCGTAATAACTATAAGTAAAGCACTAGCGTCGTAACGTCGAAACTCTACGTCCATAGGGTTTTACAGAAATTGCGAAGCTTCTAGTTGACGTAACTGGTGACGGAAGAGCTAACTACTTCCTGGCACAACGTATCGTATTGCAGTAGAAAATCATCCGACAAGGATGCAGTGGCCATGAATGTATTTTGGTCAAGTATTCATGAAAGTGGCCTTAGACCGGCAGAAATGGAGAGAACTGCATCAAGCTGCACCGACAAGAGCCCAGGTCTTAAGTGAATGATGATGATTCTTGTAGGTATATATTTTCTTGTTTTTCCTATTGAACTCTTATACTACATCATAATTCTTACAATAGGTATGGTATTTCTATGGTTTTCTTTTATTATTTTCAACTCTTCCTATCACTTTCATTAATTGTTCACCATTCCCAAGTAAGTAGATATAAATCTTGAACTAAGTCGTGCTAAACCCCCTCCGACACGTATACATTTTGAAGAGGCTGTATAAACACTGTATACATTAGAAACTACACTAACTCTCCAATGCACCCTTTCATCGTATCAGGCTTAACTCAACGCACTGTCGATTTAATTTAAACATTATTGCAATAGTTTCAAGGTTGGAATTGATTTGTTGAAGATATAGGCTTTGTATAATAGTGGTAGTAAAGGTTTTGAAGGTTTAGTATTAACTCTTCTCTCGAGGTGCGTGAGCGCCGGACAGCTCAATCGGCGCATTCATTGCGTCAACAATAACATATCGATGAGCGATAGTGACTTGAACAGTCACCGTGAATGCCGTTATTCAGACATTCCCTTAAATTCCCTTTTATAGAATAACCTTTTAGAATTGGATGCGCATTAAATTGACTTAAAAAGAAATTACTCTGACAACTTTAATGTATGATCAAAGGGTGTAGACGGCAGTTGTCACGAACCTTTATCGTGATAAGTATAACTGGTTTTTCCATAATATGTTCCATTTTGACATCTGGGGTGCGGTTTGAGTTTTGATATGACATACCTCACTTTCATTCTAACATTTGTAATTCGAAATTCGAACATCAATAAAATTGTGACTATCAATCAATTTTTACAACTGGGGCTGCCTTAAGTCATATACACAGATGATGTGTTGACGTAAAGTCTGTTAAATAAAGCTAAATTAAGAACAAACCATAATTTGTCAGAGGGTTTTTTCACTTTGAGCGGATGTTTTAAGCGAAATTTTGTCGATTAATCAGAAAAAAATATGGATTTAAAAGTAATTACATAGTGCTTGCAATTGTCGTGCCTGTTTCTTAGGCCTTGCTTATTTAACACATCAACAGGCGATAAGTGTAGCTGTAGTGGTGCGGTGCGAGACATCAGCTGTTAGGTAAGTATGGGAAAACTCACGTCAAAACGCGTAAGTTCATGAAGACTTCTACGCAACGCTGTATACTGTATACTTATATTTGGGCCACTTCTGACACCCAACGCCCGTCCCTATCTACGAGCTTAGGATAATTAGTCAAAGAAACTATATCCCACCGTCAGTTTGATGTAAATATTAGGTACCTAAGTGATTAGATTTTCAACTAAGAGTTCATTAACCAGATGGACCGAGGCAAATAGTATTATGAAAATTTCTACCCGTCACACGCTATAATATAATTTTTGACAAGTCGCGCTACTTTAACTTAATTATAGTCTGCGTTTGTGTCAACATTTTTTATGTATTTATGTCGAAATGGTTTCATGGTATTGATGCGGTGGAGTTACGGTATGGCAAAGTGTAAAACTAAGATCGGCAGTGTCCGTTGTGTCGCAGCCGCTGATGCACTCATCCTGGCTCCCTGAGGAAGAATTCCCGAAGAGTTCTAAACATGTCACCCGGAGTGACAGTTTCTATGTGAGTTTTAACCGTTTTAGGACTCACAAAAGTTTAAGTTCTAGCATTTACATTTTTTTCACTTACATTTTATTCTTACATATTTAATTCTTACTTATTAAAATGACCAGATTTAATTGATTATTCATTCAACATTTTGTACTTCGTACCTATAAACTTCCCAATGCTCGACACCTTAATGTTGACGACACATGTTGTTCACCGCTGTCTTTATGACATAAGATGAAAAGTGCCATGTATTGGGTCAGTGTCTAGCACCGAGGCATTTATCTTACCTAACCTAACCTAATCCAATTAGAACTTATACTAACACTGCGTTGGAAGGCCAGACGACAGTTACTTCCGTTAAAGCTGATGCCTACGCCAATTCTCAGGATTGGGATTAATATTATTATTAAATTATTGTTTACTAGCTTTTGCCCGCAGCTCCGTCCGCGTGGAAGTCGTTATCGCCTTAGATAAATAATTGCTATTAAATTATTTTAGGCTCAGGCTTAGTTATTGCTCTCCCATAGAAACTTCCACCCCCCTTTTTACCCCCTAAGGAATGATTTCCGGGACCCAAACTATATCCATTTTTCATATACCAAATTTCATCTAAATCGGTTCAGCGGTTTAAGCGTGAAGAGGTAACAGAGAGATAGACATACATACTTTCGAATTAGAATGGAAATATGAATATGGACTGGGATTTACCTGGATCTTGACGATGCCAGATTTTTGTGTTTATCCCTGACATACATACAACTTTTCGCCCACGGCCGCACTTGCATAGATTTGGATTTATTTATTAACTGCCAGCCCACACGGCTTGTCAGCCGGACCGCGGACATCCAACGTGGGTGCTTCACTAAACCTCTAACTATCCTCCATTCTGAGAAATTGCACATTTATACCAATTTACGTAACATAATTGACATATTTATTCTAATTTATATGGCATAATGCTTCAATTTGACTTTAATATCGAAATCCTGGGATATCAAGTTTATTAAGGGTTAACATATATTTCTAAATGACCCTATGCAAATAAGACGGAGAGATTTTTTCAATTCAATTCAATTTGCTTCATTTCACACATAAGTTTACAGTATTAACACCAACGTCATAGGTATGTGGTACTAAAAGTTTTGACCAGTAATATATAAATAACAAATAATCATAATAAAACATAAATATTATAGGACAATTTTTTAAATAAATCGAACCAATCCCAAAGTAAGCTCAATAAGGCTTATGTTATGGGTACTAGACGACGATATACTTAAATACATAGAAAACATCCAAGTCTCAGGAACAAAACTTTTTGCTCACCACAGAAAAAAATGCCCTTACCGGGATTTAAACCCAGGACTGCTAGCTTCGGAGGCAGTGTCACTACCTAAAGGGCTAAACCGGCCGACAAAAGTAGCAATATATGAGTTAATTTGTTTTGGGATCTGGAAGCTGGAAAAACTAGCATTGTTTTAGCAAGCAATATTGCTTGCTAAAACAATGTAGGATTTTAAAATAATAAACATAACATAGGCTTTGATGACTGTTGGGTATAATGTAATTAGTCTAGTTTACTTGCATGCTATGTATTATGTCGCAGAATATGTTTTTGTACTGGAATTTAATTTGCCTTATAATCTATTGTTCCATATTTTATGTGAACAAAGAATTTTTCATCACACTTGCTCGTAAGGGGTCTTATTGTACGCAGGCGTATAGAGTAGTTATATCCCATTTAGCTCCCGTGGGAGTTATGGATTCTCATAACTCCCTAGGGAATTATGAGTTTCTCTGCTATCTGATTGGTTTAAAAAATTGATTCTGATTGATTGCGGCTTACCGCAATAAATTAGTTTTTTTTACTATTTTATGTCATCATCATCATCATCATCATGTCAGCCGAAAGACGTCCACTGCTGGACATAGGCCTCCCCCAAAGACTTCCACAATGACCGGTCCTGCGCCACCCGCATCCAGCGGACACCCGCGACCTTCACCAGGTCATCAGTCCACCGTGTGGGGGGCCTGCCCACGCTACGCCTTCCGGTACGTGGTCGCCACTCGAGAACCTTTCCGCCCCAACGGCCATCGGTTCTACGTGCTATGTGCCCCGCCCACTGCCACTTAAGTTTAGCGATTCGGAGGGCTATATCGGTTTGGTTCTGCTGGCGGATGGCCTCATTCCTGATGCGATCACGCAGAGAAACTCCCAACATAGCTCTCTCTATTGCCCTTTGGGTGACTTTGAGCCTTCTTATGAGGCCCATAGTAAGCGACCACGTTTCAGTGCCATATGTCATCACTGGCAACACACACTGGTCAAAGACTGGTCGGGTTTATCGTCCACAAATCCCTCGTGAACAACGTGGTGAAGATCGAGAGTGTGTCGGCTAGGGTGGCGTACCTTATACTCAGAGTATACGAGAGGCACTCGTTGACGGTCATACAGGTGTACGCGCCGACCTCGGCACACTCCGACGACGAGGTGGAGGCTATGTATGAGGATATATCAAAGGTCATGCATATTTCCAAAACCTACTTCACCGTTGTTATGGGGGATTTCAACGCAAAACTGGGCAAGAGAGACGGCGAAGAGCCGAGAGTGGGGCAATTTGGAGTTGGAAGTCGGAACCACCGGGGCCAACTACTGGCTGGTTTCTTGGAGAAGGAGGGACTCAACATGATGAACTCCTTCTTCAAGAAACGCGAGCACAGGACGTGGACCTGGATGAGTCCCGACGGTGCAACAAAAAACGAGATTGACTTCATCATGTCGACGAAGAGGCATATATTCAATGATGTCTCTGTGATCAATGCGGTTAAAACCGGAAGTGATCATCGTTTAGTAAGAGGCACATTGAATATATGCGTCAAGCTAGAGCGCTCTCGACTGATGAAGTCCACGCTCCGTCCAGCAGCAGTCCAAATCCAAAACCCCGAGAGCTTTCTGCTGGAACTCCAAAACCGTTTCGATTGTCTAGGCGGCGATGTGGACGAATTCAACGACGGGTTTGTGGAAGCTCTCCATAGCATTGGGTCTAAGTTCTTTAAGGCCCAACGAACTCAAAGAGCCAAAAGGATCTCTATCTCCACTCAGAGGCTCATCGAGGAAAGGAATGAGATGATTCTGCAGTCTTCAGCCGATGCGAAATTATACAGGCAGCTCAATAAACAGATCTCTAAGTCCCTTACCCGCGATTTGCGCCAATTCAATACAAATCGGATTGAAGAGGCCATCGAGCAGAATAAGGGCTCTAAAGTTTTCTCAAGAGATCTGTCTATTGGGCAGAGCCAGCTCGCCAGATTAAAAACTGAGGATGGTAGAATCGTTTCGTCCAAACCTGAGCTTCTGAGTGAGATAGAGTGCTTTTATGGACAGCTATACACGTCAACTAGCAGACCCGAAGTTGGTCTGGCGGAAGACCCTAGAGCTAGATTAACCCGGCACTATACCGAAGATATCCCGGACATCAGCCTGTACGAGATTAGAATGGCTCTTAAGCAGCTGAAGAACAACAGGGCACCCGGTGAAGACGGAATTACAGCTGAACTCCTGAAGGCGGGTGGAAAACCGGTCCTTAGGGCCCTTCAGAAGTTGTTCGACTCCGTCTTACTGGAAGGGAAAACTCCAAAGGCATGGAACAGAGGTGTGGTGGTGCTGTTCTTCAAAAAGGGTGACAACTCCTTACTGAAGAACTATCGACCCATCTCACTTCTGAGCCATGTCTATAAGCTGTTTTCAAGAGTCATTACGAACCGTCTCGCACGCAGGCTAGATGACTTCCAGCCTCCCGAACAAGCCGGTTTCCGAAGAGGCTTTAGCACCGTAGACCACATCCATACGCTCCGTCAGGTTATACAGAAGACTGAGGAGTATAACCTGCCCCTCTGTTTAGCGTTCGTGGACTACGAGAAAGCCTTCGATTCGATCGAAACCTGGGCTGTACTACAATCTCTCCAGCGGTGGCAAGTGGACTACCGGTATATCGAAGTGCTGGAAAGTTTGTACATGAACGCCACTATGTCAGTCCGACTCCAGGACCGGAACTCAAAGCCTATTCCGTTGCAGCGGGGAGTCAGGCAAGGAGATGTTATTTCTCCTAAACTGTTCTCCGCTGCACTGGAGGATGTTTTCAAGACTCTGGACTGGAGAAGGCTAGGCATCAACATAAACGGCGACTACCTCACTCACCTTCGGTTTGCTGACGATATAGTAGTCTTGGCTGAGACCATGGAGGATTTAAGTACAATGCTCAATGACCTCAGTAAAGCCTCCGAGCGAGTTGGTCTAAGGATGAACATGGACAAGACGAAGATCATGTCAAATGTCCATGTCGCACCAACTCCCTTAACAATCGGACACTTTACGCTCGAAGTTGTAGACGATTACGTATACCTAGGACAGACTGTCCAGTTAGGTAGGTCCAACTTCGAGAAAGAGGTTAATCGTCGAATCCGACTCGGCTGGGCAGCGTTCGGGAAGCTACGGGACATCTTTTCGTCCAATATTCCGCAGTGTCTCAAGACAAAAGTCTGACTATTTTATGTGTACAGCCACAATTACCCAGCTGGATACCAAATTTCACATTTCTAGGTCACCTGGAAGTGGGTTAGGTTTTTGATTACTCAGTCAGACAGTCAGTCAGTGATAAAATTGCCGTTTTTTGGACTGGTTGGGATTGGTGGTTTGGTGGTTGGGATTATTTCAATAACTATTTCACCTATATTTATGAAATTTGGGGTTCTAGTTGTTCTAAAGGATCTTAATACATATACTAAATTAAATTATTTTATGTTAAATAGATTTGGAATTATTGAGAGGTTAAAAGTGGCTCTATATATATACGGTTCGTGTAAAATAATAACACACTGCTGCTGCTCGCCAGTTCCTGGGGTGAACTTGGCTGAATACGCTGCCGCGTGTCTAGATACAGCCTTCATCACTGACCTCACATGTTGTCTTGTTTTTTTTTTAATATTCAACACTAATTAATGCACATGAAAGAGGAAAGAAAAATCGAAAACATTTATTAAAGTGGCGTTCGAAAACTGCACTGGTAGTAATCTTTTACAAAAATAAAGACGCGTTATTAATTGACGTGATAAACTTTCGTTTTTTCTGCAACAATGGTTTTATTCGATATACCTGTATTAGGTGTTAAAATACTATTTAATTTAAGAATTTTTAACCGTTGGCAACAACTTCTTGATAATTTTGTTTTAGGTTAATTAATGAGTTTTGGAGCGTGTTACTTATTTAGCGCCTTTTAGGGGTATCTACTATGAAATATGAATGTCGAACTACAAATCGACCTATATCTGGCACTCTCTTCTTTCGTAACGAATTAAAAGGAACAGAGCGAATGAATAACCTATTGTATAACCTATTTTAAGATCTAATGTATAGACAATGAACATGCTCGCAATATCAATGCCTTAGTTCACAATCGTCCTAAATATGAGGAAAAATTTGCTGTAATAAGAACTATGGTGCACTAATCATAAAGTCTTAATTTCGCTACCTTTTTTCTTGTAATTAGTACGATTGTGAAATAAGGCATCGATATATGAATATGAAGTTCAAAATATATATAATTTTGAATAGACCCGGAACCGAACTTGTTCTTTTTAGTTACAAAACTATGAAATGGCAGCACATGGCATACTAATTTAAAAGTTACTTTGTCTCTCTGAAAACTCATTTTGCTTACTTGATCGGAAGCACAGGACACCACATGCGTCATAGCTAACAGCTCTACGAGATTTGTTTAGCTATTATGTTGCGAAAAAAATCTACTAGGCGCTGTGGCGAACGTCCGTAACGGACATCCGCGTCGTAGCAGTGTTATACAACGACGGTAACAAACAAGCTTACGGCCTGCCTGATAGTAAGCAGACACCGTCGCCTGTGGACGTTTGCGACTCCAGAAGACTCACAAGCGCGTTGCCGACCTTTTTATTTTATTTTTTTTTATTTTTTTATTTTGATGATTAACTTGAGGATTCGTTGTGTTGACAGCTAGATACATACATCTTTATCACTCTCAACACAGCGCATCTTCAGGAGCTCTGGCGACCTTACTCACTACTAAGATGGTTGGCAGTCCTCAACTGTGCGTTTCTCCAAAAATTTCTTGCCTCGCACAGCTAAACTGTGGAATGAACTGTCACCTGGTATTTCCGGACCGATTCGACTTTCAAACCTTCAAGAAAAGAGCGTACACCCATCTTAAAGGCCGGCAACGCACTTACAACCCCTCTGGTGTTGCGAGTGTCCATGGGCGGCGCTAATCGCTTACCATCAGGCGATTCGTCTGCTCGTTTGCCTCCTTTGTCATAAAAAAAAAATTAAGAACACAACATCATAATGTAGTAGCGGTATGGTTACCATCAGCGTTTAGGTGTAACTACTACTTACTAATGGGTAGGCAGGGCACGGGAGGTTTGCAGGTCCAAATAACACACACCAAATCAATCCTTAAGCGATATAATGTTTTCACAAGCACACACTAGCATAAAGGGTAGGCAAGTAGATGAAGAAAGCGGGTGAAAGTATAAGCGTTAGCGTGAGCGTTAGATCTAACGAAATAGTGGTGTTATTATGGCTGCAGTGGACTGCTCAAAATATGAGCGAGAACAGAACACATTTCGCTGTGCTTTACCTCTTCAAGGAAAAACGCACGCGGTTATGTCTCAGCACAGCAGCCGCTAGTCTGAACACAAGCACACCAACAAACCAATGCATCAGACCTCCGATTACCTGTAATTATGATGAGTCGCCGCGTCAAGATATATATATACTAGGCGTGATCGGTGAGGTAAACAAAAACAAACAATGCAAATAGCATAGCTGAAACAGGCCCTAAGATTGATTGCAATGTTTGACGCTGTGAAATGATAAATAATGCTGTGTGATAAAATTACAAATGATGATTCATGACGGCATTATGTGATAATTAATGGTAAACAATAAAATACTTTAAATTTAAAACAATATACTTTATTTGCCGTGCGATTTCTTGCATCGTAACTTGTTTTTCGTCTTAGTACAATGGAGCGTAAAATCCTTTCCTTTAAACCATTCAAGTATTTATCCATCGATTTAATTCCACCAAGCGTCCATCTACAAAAACGCAACACTAAACAACCGTTTAAATCTAAACAGTCGTATCTCCGTACAAATTTGTTAGTAACAAACGGCTTTTTGGCTTTAGAAAGGTAAGCTACATCGATTGAGCTCACTTAATAAATATATCTTCCTCGCAAAAACGGCGCAAAGGCAACATACATTACCCGATCTTATTGAAGTGTACTCCCTTGTCCACACATCGAATGAATAATATTCAAGTGCTTTCTTTACGTGTTTGTTGTGTAAATATTTATGTTGGCTTACATCCGATATGACTGGTTTCTTACGGTGATATAGGTACTTACAAAATGCAATGGCATGACATGGCGCAAAATTATGCGCCCCTTAAATGGTGTTTATTGGGGCATAAATAAGGCGTTTAATCAGTGGTGAAATGATAAGTGTTTCAAAGATCTCAGTGAATTTTAATAGCCGGTTTTTAACTACGATTTTATTCGAACGCTTTGCGGCCAATGATGTCGTGTCATTTCAGAAACAAAAGTTAACAACGAACTATAGCTAATAAATATGGTTTAAGCATTTCGATAATAGCGTTCTGATTGAGTGTATCCGAACTCGAGTCGATATTGTGTAAAATTTGGAAATTTACGCAATAAATATCAGCTCAAACCTTTGCCAAAATTTGCAAAATTTGTACAATACGATACACTATATTGCACGCCTCAAAAGAGAATATTATTGACGGAGCGAGCGAAGCGTCTCCATTTCAGCATTCGACAATAATTATTTCGTATGTCTGTCTGTCCGGATGTTCTCCTCTACAATTCGCATTTCTCAACCGATTCTCTTCTCTCTCTCAAACTTTGTGAGCAGGTTCGGTCATTATATAGAATTTTTTGACGAGTCAGTTTTTGGAAAATTTTAAATAAATAAAAAATTGCGAGGTCTACAGCTCACAGAGCCACTAGTTATATACATTGTTATTTTTTGTAACAAGTTTACAAAATTTGTAGTTTTCTGTTCGAAAACTACAATCCGACTCGGCTGGGCGGCGTTCGAGAAGCTACTGCACATCTTTTCGTCCAATATTCCGCAGTGTCTCAAGACGAAAGTCTTTGACCACTGTGTGTTGCCTGTGATGACATAAGCTTACTATGGGCCTCATAAGAAGGCTCAAAGTCACCCAAAGAGCAATGGAGAGGGCTATGCTGGAAGTATCTCTGCGTGATCGCATCAGGAATGAAGTTATCCGCAGCAGAATCAAGGTGACCTTTATAGCCCTTCGAATCGCTAAACTTAAGTGACAGTGGGCGGGACACATAGCACGTAGAACCGATGGCCGTTGGGGCGGAAAGGTTCTCGAGTGGTGACCACGTACCGGAAGGCGGTAGCGGTAGGCTCCCCACACGGTTGACTGATGACCTGGTAAGGGTCGCGGTTGTCCGCTGGATGCGGGTGGCGCAGGACCGGTCATTGTGGAAGTCTGAAATGACATGATAATGATGATGATTTATTTAAATGCGTCATATATCACCATTCACCAGGAATGTCAGCAAGAATGCTACTAACTCTAATTGCACATCACTAGTACTGACCCAATTGAAATGGACATTTGAAATGTATGATTGAGCGAGATATAAATAAAGCTGCCGGATGTTTTTACATGCATTTCAACCGGTGTATGACGGGAAGTATGTATGAGCAACCTGTCAAACTTAATGTAACCTCATATATAATCTTAAGTGGTCATCCATGGGTCATATCATTATTAAATCAGGGCCAATATTCGACTTTGTTTTTGGACGGTTCGTGCTATTGCAGTTTTTTTTTTCTAATATACCTACCGTTGATATGACAAGTTCGCTATGGCGTCCAAGGGTTGTCAGGTGACAAAGTTAAAATAGAATGCGAAACGCGAAATATATAATGTTTAATAACTAACAGCTTTTAGCGAACACGTTGCCCCACGCATATTCTTAACGCTTCGACATACGCTGATATATACGTATTCAAACCTATTGTACACATATACCTATTTACGAGTATGTAGTTCTGTGATTGTACATTAAATTGGGCTGACATTCTCGAAATTTTGTCATGATTGTAATGCATGTTGTGTCCTACCATGAGGCCGACATTGTGCCTTTGTTACAGAAATAAATATAGGGCCGACAAATGAACATTGAATTGTCGCACAACAACAAACAAGCCACATTTAGACCGCGGCCTCCAGCTGCGAGGGCGACACAGACTAACTCGACAATTACACGTGTGTCCAATGACTATATCTTTAGTACCTACTCGTACGAGCAGGTAACAAGTTAAAATCGAACAGTAAAACGTGCTGATGAAACACTTGTGATTCCTCTGAAGTCGCATGTGTTCATAGGCTACGGTGTCTGCTTACCATCAGGCAGGCCGCAAGGATGTTTGCCACCGTCGTAGTATAAAAAAAAAACAAAAGCATTTGTTTCTAAAATATTCCGGGAGAAAAGTACTGATGGCCCAGATAAGAAAGATAGAGATTTTTAGGGTAGCCTTTCGGTATACGTGAGATTTCTATACCTCGGCGGTTAATTTGAAAATAACTTAGGTAAGTGGAGTCCTAATAGAGAATCATAAAATTATTATTATTTAAACGTATGGCATTTATTTACGATCCGTGAGATCTTCGAGAAGACAAGTACTGTAGCCAGTTTTTGTTGCACTTTTAGCACCACCCAGGGGTCACGTTATAAAATTATAACAACTGGTCTCTTCCGCTGACCAGAATCTGTAGGATAATATAAGATATATGGAAAAGATTACACAAAACAGTATGCAGAAGATAACATGATAAGCCTTACATTACCTCCCAAATGTGCCCCGCGTGCTCGAGGAATTGACCTATAGTTTCAAATTTGTCGAGTTGATAGACAGCTAGAATAGTCAAAATACTAAGAATGCTTGAGAAGTCTAAATCATTCACCTTGTTTAAGCATCATTAGAGGTAGGTAGTAACCAAAATTTTAGGTTTTATCAATACTTAGCGAATTTCACTTATTTTACTTACGAGTATGAAATATTTTTACGTTAAAATTTAAATACTGTACGAGGTACATGTAAAATTAAGTTAATAATACACACGATTGCACTCGTTACAAAGGAAGGATGGTCATTCATTTAAGTGTCAAGACTTTCTTATAAATGCAAACATTAAGTTTATAGGTATAATGAGTTTATTATAATTTTATAACTATGTAATATGACGGATAAGGTCATCATCATCATCTTGCCACCTTGTTAGTATTCTTCATTCTTGACCAGATGGTTAACTAGGATGTCTTAATTACTAACAGAATAGTATGACATTACTAAGTAATAGACAAAAAAAATTAAACTATGTTCCTACTGATACTTAAAACTAGCTGCAAGGCAAAAACGACTATGATACCTATGCAGAGAATACTTACTTACTCGTATTTGTAATTTACATTTACGTTTTGCCAAAGTTTTTTTGTAGAAATTGTGTCTGAATTATTATAATAACTTAACCTAAATACAGTTTAAAATTACTTAGTTGGCTCATAAGTTCTGTCATATACATAGTATCAAATAAAAACAAAAGCTTAAGTTTATTCCGTATAATTTGTACAGCGTTTGAAAGCTTATAAACTAGAGAATCTAAATGTATAACATTTATTCAGAATGACCGCCATAATTATCTATACAGGCTTGAAGTCTGCGTGGCCAGTCGTCAATGGATTCACGCACCACTTTCATGTCGATATTGGCCACTGCCGTAGCAAGGGATTTTTTCAGCGAGTCTAGATTTGCATGAGGTTTTGAGCACACCTTTTCCTCTAAATACTGCCATATTTTATAGTCTAACGGATTAAGATCTGGGCTAGAGGAGGGCCAATCTTCATGCCATATAAAGTCGATTTTATTGGAGGCGAGCCAGGCTTGTGTAGACTTTGCCTTATGGGCTGGAGCAGAGTCCTGCTGGAAAACCCAATGCTGGTTTAGAAACATCGTATGGGATAGTGGTTTCACAATATTATTCAACACCGTGTCTTGGTACACTTTGGCACTATTTTTTACTCCTTTCTCACAAAAATGCATACTAGTGACGCCCGCATAAGAAACTCCCAGCCAAACCATCACAGATGAAGGGTGATGACCTCTTTGAATACGGAGAATGCTATTAGACGCTTCTTTACTATTGCGAGCGTACACTCTATCATTTTGTTTATTACAGTTTTCTTCTATGTCAAAAATTTTCTCGTCCGAAAACAGTATACAACGATGCTTATTTTTAGCGTACTTCTTCAATAAAGCTTTAGATCTTTTAAGCCTTAAAGCTTTAAGCCGACCATTGAGAAGATGGCCAGTTTTTCGTTTATAAGCACGAAGTCTCAGGTCTTGATTAAGCACTCTTTTCACCGTGTTTCTGCTCAAACCCATCTGGAGGGCCATAACTTTTTGTTTCCTAGCGGGATTTCTGGCAATGCGTGCCCTAATTGCTTGTACAACCGCTGGAGTCCTAGCTGTACGCGGACGACCGCTTCTTTTCTTGTCATTTAAACTAGAGACCTCACTGTATCTTTCTATGGTACGATACACAAATCTTAGAGAGAATTTTAAATTTTCAAGTAGCTTAAAAATTTTAGTCGGCGAGTGTCCACAACGATATAGTGCAATTATTGCGGTACGGCTATCTTTAAGCGTCCACTCCATGTTAAAGAAAACAGAAAATTGCAAAATTATACTACTCAAATATTTAAAAAAGATTCGAAATTCAAATGCACAACGGTTTTTGTTTTAGGAGTTCCAAATTTAAATTTTGAAGGCCAGTGACAGAACTTATGAGCCGACTAAGTATATTAATAGTGTTAAGTCTCAATGTTACATAATTAATCCAATTCGATTATTTGTCATCACAGAGCAAAAGCAATGTCTTAAGATAATAATAATAATATATTGGGGGGGACAATCTTACACAAATCGACCTAGTCCCAAACTAAGCAAAGCTTGTACTATGGGTACTAGACGACGATATACATACTTATATAGATAAATACATACTTAAATACATAGAAAACATCCAAGACCCAAGAACAAATATCCGTGAAAAATGCACAAACAAATGCCCTGGCCGGGATTCGAACCCGGGACATCTAGTTTCGGAGACAGAGTCACTACCAACTAGGCTAACCTGGTCGTCAAGATGTCAATAAACTGATTGAATCGAGCCATAATTGTGTACTTCCACGGAACGAGTTACTGACTAGCCAGATAACTATATCTGGTTAGTCAAAAACTGACTGGATGATGTGCTCATTATCAGCAAGTTGTTGCACTGTACACATTACATAGCAACATACAAGAGAAAATAATTATGATAATAGATAACGTCCTCTTTATTTTGAAAGTTGTCCTGAAAATAACCGCGTTACAGTCGTGTGACTTTAAAAAATGATTTTTAGATCTTCTTGGAACTAAATGAAATACAACGATAGTATAGTCGCGGAATGAAAGGGATTCGTCACTTTTCGACTTTAACGGTATTAAAAAACGTTGAAAAGCTTCGAATCTTTTCATTCCTCGACTGTACATTGTTGAAGTGGCCTGAAAGCAAGCAATAAATGGACCAGTTAATACGAGAAGATGCGAGGCCATCTATTGCACTTTCGTCTTTTCCCGACTACTGCGAGGAAATTACATCCGGACGAAATAATTATTGATAAATAACTTATAATCAGATGTCGGAATTGAAGATTCTGAAGTGTGCTTACCTACTCGTATCATCGAAAATTATCGCATGCAAAATGCGCCACTCACCCGTCTATTTTTACTTTACTAAAATATTTATAACGAAGTCTTTCTTAGTGGCCAGTCATTCAAATGAGTTTTTATGTTATAAAGTGAAGCGCTTAAAAACATCCAGAATCGCTTATAGTGTAGACATATTTTTAGTGGTCAGTTGTTCACAGGCCTCGTTTGAACTCGACAAGAATATTTTTGTTATTCATAGAAGGCCTGCTCATTGACCTTACAACTATTCGATGTATTGTGGTCCCATTTCTGACCATCTTTCGCCACGTTTCACACATTTGTCTACTCATTAGAAGTTCTGTGTTAGCAAGAAGTTCTGCTTCCGTAATGTAATTTGTTTTCTTGCTTCAATGCTTGAATTACCGACATTCCTGCTTACATTCTCCATAAAACACAGGATCTTATTATTGGATTGTTAATTTTATTGTAAATGATTGACTTGAATGGCGCGCGGCTGGTTTTTTAACCCGTCGTCCGCAGCTGCACGGATGCTGGCTCGCCACGCGTCAAATTTATCATAAAATGATAAATGTTGGGTTCGCGCAGCCTCGCTCTGGTTTTTGTCAGCGCATTGATACGATGTAAGCAGGAAATGACGCGGATTTTTGTGGACAATTATTGCGACAATGTAAGAGATGCTTCATCTGACATGACACAATCGTATAAGGAAACAGTTATGCAAGTTTGAGCAAGCGGGCATGTGTACATGCAAATCCAACATCTATGAATGATAAAGTACCGGTATTGGATAAATCTTTGACTTCTTAGATGAGTGAAATAATTGAATAATTCGTCGAGCAGAACGCACGATAGCTGAGTTCGTCGCGGGTTCAAATCCTGTTGGTGGAGAATTATTTTTCAGTTTAATTTAATTAATATAGATAGTTTTATTGAATAAAAACTTAAAATACATACATAATAAATTAAAAATAAATAAACTTAAGGATTAGTCTCAAAATCCGCCCCTTGTCATTCCTGACCCAAAGGTACCCATAACGCTTGTCGCGTTCCCGCATTGGATCGCAATGGACAGCCTTTGCACCAGGAATGAGCCGGATCGAGGGTCATGACCCCTTTCGTGCAGACGCTGCCCAATCTCCCTGAGGAAAATTTTGGCCTCTGAGCCCCAACAGCCAGTTGTCTCAACCGCCAGAGGGACAAACAAGTAATTTGTGAGCACGGCGTATTTGTCTTGCTTTTTCAAAGCCGCCGCTTCTGCAGCCGCTCCCGCAACCCTCATTGTGCGACCAAGGTAGGAGGCCGCAAAAGTGCTGACATACGTGGCGTCCCAGAGTAGGCATTTCCCATTCTTCCATGGTACCAAAGTTAAACCATCGGGCCTCTTGCCGTCCGATCTACTGAGGCCCGATGGTTCCAGTACGCAAGGAACATTGGCAGAAGTTAATGCCCTTCGAACTATGTCGTTAAGCGCGTGGTGACGTGGGAATCTTCCTGCGCATCGACAACAACTCAACGCGTGATGACCGTTACTCTCTACCATAGTGCCGCAGATGCATACATGAGGTTCACATATATCACAGCCCAGGCGGAGAGCCACGGCCACCCGCAATGAGTCGTTGTCGAGGAGAGTTCTCAAATGCGGGGACGGGAGAGCGTGTAGCCACGCTCCAGATTCTGGCCTTGATACTGAAATGAGTCTTGCTCTATCAACACCTGCTGCTTTCTCCACATGGCTGCCTAATATTCGCCTTGTCCCTATGTCATCCCAAAACCTTTGTCGGTCCAGTTTCTCGGGCATGGACGCACCCGGGTTGAGAGACATCCACACTGTCAAAGCATCGGCAGCGTAAGGTATGGTTGCCTTGTCACCGTCTGAAGAGAGAATTTTAGTGACAAGGTCTACGACCCCAGCCGCCGATGCTAAGAAAGCTGGCAGACTCACATCCTGTGCGCGCCGGACGCCCAATCCATAGATAGATTGATTTTGTTGGCTTGTTTAGCATGGTTGGTTGATAGTGACACTACTTAAGAAGCTTGGAGGTCCCGGGTTCGAATCCCGGTAGAAGCATTTGTTTATGTGATGAGCAAAAACATTAGCTCCTGAGATTTGAATGTTTTCTATGTCCACCACCATGCCATATCAGCCCAAAGACGACCACTGCTGGACCTAGGTCTCCCCCAATGTCATGGGGGGTAAATGCCATAATCGCCACGCTTGGCATGCAGGTTGGCGATCGCCGTATATCCACCGCACTCCAGGGATGATACTGCCCATTCTACGGTGGTCTGTTTTCTATGTATTTAATATAATACTATAAATACGGATGGAACTTGTAACAGGAGCAAAAATTAAACGGTCCACTAATGATCGAGCCAGCTATTATTTCCAAGTGGTTCCAGTCGAAAAGAAGAACCTATTATTTCTTCTTCAAAGATAGAGAGAGAGAGAGAGATTTTAGTATAATTTAGATAACTTAATATTTATCTGGTGCCTTTCATGTACACAAATTGCATTAATTAGTATATTTTCTCTTTGCCTGAGATACAGGATCAACCTAGTTCAGGCAATTGTAATAATTTGTGAACTATGTATTAATACGCAAGCACAATGTTAACGCTAGCAATAAGGTTTGAAAATGAATAAATTTATTATTATTATTATAGCTTAAGTTTAAATTTTGTACTCTTAGGGCTATAATCTCGTGGTGTCATGATGAGGGAAACCAATTAATGAATTGGTTGCGTTTTTTTTTTTTTGATTCCCTTGCGAGTGTCGAAAATTTGCGGAAATTTGCGGCATAAACGGCAGTATCTTTTGATTGCGTTGGCTTCGAAGTTTGATTTTTTCACAGCTTCAAGGAACAGTGGACCTGAGTATTTGATATGAATTCCAGCTTGATACCTCCACACGTTCCTGAGAAAAAGGGTATTGACAGACAGACAGACGGACGGACAACAAAGTGTCTATCTAAACCTATCGGTTCCGTTTTTTCCTTTCGAGGTACGGAACCCTAAAAAAAGTATTGGGACATAGGGAATTACTGCGGATGCTCTAAGAAAGCGTCCTTTTAAATATTTGCTCCTGTTACAGGGCCCACCCTATATCGTCGTCTCGTACCCATAATACAAGCCTTATTGAGCTGACTATGGGACTACATAGTCCACAATAATGTAAAAAGTTTTCAAACTCGCATTCTATTCCGCATTCAGTCATTTAGCTATGTGAAACGCTAATTTGATCCGAAACTCAGTAAGGAGATCTTATGCTTCATGAAATACTTACGATTCCTCATGTAAATCCTGTTTGAAAGAATGTCTGCACATTGTAATGCCTACAATTATTCAGCTGACAACCGGATTGACTTAAGTCCACGTAGATCTTTGCGCTATTATAGGTCTGACCTTCTTGGAATTAGAATTACAATCGCGTGTGCACTAAATTGGACTTATGTAAGCACTATGTTTGTGACGTTCGGATTTACGTCGGTACGGAAGGTTTTTGTCTCGTCAGAATTACTCAAGAGGATGCAAAATATGCCCGCAGTTCCTTCTCTAATTGTAATTAAGAAATTACGTCCAGTTAAACGAATCTTGTTACATACAGAAACAGCTTGATTTATTTTAACAAGAGATATAAAATGGTTGTGGGATAATAGATGCTGCCGGGTGAGCCCGGAATCTTGGCAATAGCGATCAGCCGATCACTGTAGCAACTTTCATCCGAATTTCGTAGAGCCAACGTTTGGTTTGGTTAAACCAATGTTTTAACCAAAGTTCGATGGTTAATAATTCGATATTAAGCTTTGAACCGTTATTTGAAGCCTAAATAAATAATTTGAGAGTAGCGAACCTGATTTCCTGTAACAGATCGGTCTAAGGCAAAACTCCCACTCCATCCCCTCCTTGTGACGTCACGTCCTGTGCACCTGGTGGGGGCCGCCTTGTTGGCGCTGAGAGCCCTGGTCGTCATTGGCGTCTTGTTTGCCGTAGCAATCGGTCGTTTTTAAATAAAATCACTACTAACAGGTGTGGTACCATTTGGTAAGGTATTAAAATACCTACCCGTTATTGAAATTATTAACGGTGTTACCGTTCGGTTTTTAAATTTGTTTAATTTCCAGAGGAACAAATGGAGAGTGATTCATCAGATTCATCTGATGTCACGTCGAGTAGTTCCTCGGCGGATACTCCCACCCAAAAAGAAATACCAGCTGCGACAGAGGAACCTGGGCCATCGCGCGTTGGGGAGAAAAGGAAGGCCGGCAAAGGAAAGCGGCGCAAGCACAAACGCAGTCGCATGGCTGCTTCTATAAGGTATTTAACCGCACGCGGGTAGCGCTGCTTTTCAGCCTAACCCTTTCCTGCCTTTTCAACCAAATTTTCACTCCACCCCTGGTGTAGAGGAAGCTGATCACTCTGATAGTGTTAGTGCAAACGTGAGTGGTGAACTTTTTGTTGATGAGGCAACGGGTGCCGCGCCCCTACAGCCATCACCCGGGTTCTCATTACAACTACCGTTAAATACCATATTGAAAGAACCGACTATTCCTAAAACCTTGCCAAGTTTTGTTGAGTTGATTAACAACATTCAGCGCTTTAATTCTGAAGACTGGGATAGTGTCCGTTATGCAGAAGTGCAAAAACAATACTGTTCCTCGCCAGGTTTCACATATTTGGAAACAAATGACGAAATCAAACCATTTGACAAGTCTAACTCGTTGGCGCTAATTGAACGTGGGTTTGCAACTATCACTCAGGCCCTTATAAAACAGAACGAAGCAGCTCAGTGCGGTTTCAAGTAATTAGTTGAATGGTCTAATTCCGTTCCTGTAGTTACACCAAAATTGCTGGAGGATAAATTAAACGAAATTTTCGTGCAGGGTAGCTTTCAAAAGATTAGTAATGATGCTTTGCAGATTGCTTGCGGTCATAGGGCCGAACTTATACAACAAAGACGTGACAATATCTTGCGATCAGTGAAAGACAATTTTTTGAAAGCAAGCCTGAAGAAAATTCCACCCACTTGTGATAACTTGTTTAACAAAGAGCTGTTCGCTAATGCAATTGAGAAGGCCGGCGGGTCCTCTAAAGTTTTTTGGCCGCCCCGGGCGCCCTCTAACAACAAAGCTGCTGCGCAAGCTCAGCCACAACAGCAAGCTCAGGCCATGCCTAGTTATGCTAATACATATGCAAACAAAGCTCCTGCTATGTTTAATGCTAATTACGCCTATCCCGATTTCATAAATCGGATGCCATTGCCAACGCCAGTTGCAAATTATCATCCACGTGACTACCCTCGCTTTCCTCAAAAGCCTGGTCAACAAACCAGACCTTCGCGGCATAGGCCTAATAAAGGCTTTCAGAGCACAGACGCTTTTGCCAATAGCTACCGCGTTTTGTGGAACGTTGGGAGGAATTACAGGCTCCAATAATTTTAACACAGATGATTCGAAATTTTCGAATACCTTTCAATGCCAAACCTCCGTTACTTATTCCAAATCTAGCCGATCACCTTTGGTCCACCCCAAAGAGTTGCGAAATGGATCGCGTGATAAGAGAAATGCTACAAATGAAAGTATTGGAGCCTGTAGATCCGAGTCCCAGTTTCGTATCCCCGATGTTCATAATACCAAAAAGCGACGGCTCTGCCCGCCCGATATTCAACTTAAAGAACCTAAACGAGTACGTTTTGGTGAAACCGTTTCGTTTAATAAACATGCAGAAAATATGCACATTCTTGCAGCCTCACGATTGGCTAGTAAAGATAGACTTGTCAAATGCGTACTTCCATCTGCCGGTTGCCAAAGCACACCGATGCTTCCTACGGTTAATTTACGACCAACAATTACTGCAAATGACATGTCTAGCTTTTGGGCTGGCTTGTGCCCCGAAAATATTTGCGTCCTTGACAAATTGGGTAGCTCAAATACTCAGAGAAAAAGGCTTCCGAGTAGTAGTTTATTTGGACGACTTCTTGTTGGCCAATCCACCATAACAGCCCAAGGACGTCCACTGCTGGACATAGGCCTCCCCCAATTTTATGGTGGTTTAATTAAATGCCATAATCGCCACGCTTGGCATGCGGGTTGGCGATCGCAGTATCTCCACCGCACTCCAGGGATGCTGCTGCCCATCCCCCGGGGGGGCGGTGGGAGTTGGCCAATCAGGACCCTCAAATCCTTTCACACCAGGCTCTCGAAGTAACTCGGCTATTGGAATACCTGGGCTCGCAGATCAACTACCCCAAATCGGTATTGATACCACAAAAGTATCTGCAATATTTAGGAGTTGTTTGGAATCCACACACAAACGAAAAGTACTTGCCACTTCAAAAAGTTCAAAGCTTTCAAAGAAACGTACAAAATCTGCTAAGTGAGAAGAAAGGCAACGTGTGCGAAGTCTGGTAGGGATGGTCAATTTTGCGAGTTTTATGGTTCCCAGGGGTCGTCTAAATCACAGGGCTTTGCTAAGGCATTGTCAAAGCCTATTACTAAAGAACCCTCGTTACCGTTATCAGATTCCTCCTCCAGTGATGGAGGAGTTAAAATGGTGGAGCGAGAATCTCGAGACGCGGTCTCCAATTCATTACCCACCAGTCACCAATTACCTGGTGACGGATGCATCAGGGCAGGCGTGGGGGGCCCAATTAGACAACCTCAAGTTTTGGGGTGTCTGGTCTCCGGAGGAAGCAAAACTTCATTCCAACCAGCGCGAGATGTTGGCAATTTACCACGTCCTAGAAGGTCACGGTCGACACCTGGCCGGTTCCTCCCTGTTAATACAGTCGGACAACAGAACCGTAGTGGCTTATATGAGGAACGAAGGGGGTACAAAATCGGCTCCTCTGATGGAAATCACTCATCGAATTTTCCAAACTTTAGATCATTACAAGATCCACATGGAAATACATTACTTGCCAGGCCGGTACAACGGCGAAGCCGATCACTTGTCTCGTCTTACCAGAGCTCCCGAATGGCACCTTTGCCCCAAAATTATGAATCAGGTTTTCACCAAATTTGGTCGCCCTTCAATAGACCTGTTCGCTTCGTCAGTAGCACATGTGCTTCCATCTTACGGCACTCTAGATTTGACGGACAGCAAGGCCAGCCTTTACAATGCCTTCAGCCAGATGTGGGACTATCCCCTAGCGTGGGTGTTTCCACCGCCCTTCCTAATTCCCCGCGTGCTACAACACCTCAACAATGCGAGAGGGGTATATTTAATTGTAGCCCCGCGCTGGTTGAAAGTGTTTTGGCGACCGGACCTCAAGAACAGGGCTCAGGGTCCCCCGTTCACAATTTACAATTTGGACAGAGTTCTGGTCGATGCAACAACCGGTCTCCCTCCACCGATGGCACAGGACATGGTTCTCGAAGTCTGGAAATGTGGGGGTGGTCGGAAAGTTTAAATGGGTGGACCCAAGATCAGATAGATTTTTTTAAAGAAAAGTTGGAGAGCATCTTCGACTAAGACATATAAGACTGCATGGCAAAAATGGCGGGTTTGGGCTGTTCGTAATTCTGTGAATGTGTCCAAACCTCAGGGGGCTGATTTGGCTAAATTCTTAATAGATCTTCATACTACACAAGGCCTAGCGTATAGCACTATTTTAGTATACAAATCTGCGATTTCCACCCTTTGCGACCCAAGCGAAAACAATCGCCTCAGTTCACATCTATTAGTGCGTCAAGCATTGAAATCTATAAATATTTCATGTATTAGACATAAAAAAGCCCCTATATGGGATACAGATATCCTTGTCAATTGGTTAGAAACTAATCATAGCAACGAGAATAACTTGTACGAATGTTCGGCACGCGCTGCGATTCTGTTGTTGCTATGTTCTGGTCGTCGGGTACATGATTTAACACTTTTGGCCGTAGATGACAATAGCTGTATAATAACTGATAATTACATCATTTTCTGGCCAAAATATGGATCTAAAACTGACACAGTATTAAATCGTCAATCTGGTTGGCAACTATTCCAAAATAAAGATTGCAAAGTTTTGGATCCAATGTTTTGGGTTAAGAGAGTAATTTTATTATCTCAAACTAGACGCGCAGCTTGTGGTGTTAATAACCTGTTCTTGACTGCATGTGGGCAGCCGAAAGCTGCGTCGCGTACTAATATTTCTGGCTGGATAAAAAAGATTCTACTGCAGGCCGGCAGCATGCAGCATCCGGCCTGCAGTAGCATCTAAAAGTTGGATTGAAAATAGTCCATTAGATGAAATCTTGGCTAGAGGAAATTGGCGGTCAGAGAACACTTTTCTCAAATATTATTGTCGTCCAATGGAACCTTTGGCTATGCCATCACACTCCTGTACTAGCTTATTTGCGCCAGTGAGTGAGTAAAATTTGAATAATGTGTGTTTAGAATTGTATATTTATAAATTAAAACATGGCATGATTTGATTTGTCTCTTTTAAATGTATTATTCTACTAAGGTCTTCTCATTGAAATAAAATTTGTGGATTATTATATTATTAGGTGTTGTAGATTCTGTCTAATCTCTGTTGTGCAGACTCTTCAGAAGTTATTTTTCTTTTCTATAGGCATATTCTATTTGACATATTCTTTTATTCGATATTTTAATGTTTATTGTTTACCTAGTTACTTCAATATAAACACTCGTGACAGTAACATCTCTTTTACTATTTTTCCTATAAATTCTTTACATTTACGAACCTTCGACTAAATACTCCAACACGTTATCAGCACGAATAGAGGATGTGTTCATGTAAAGTCTAATTAGTGATATTAGTTGTAGTATATTTGTCGTGTGACTGAAATTAAAGTTTTTCGTCGAAATGTCACATGAATCTGGAGATGTCTCAGGTGTTCATAAGTCGAGTTCCTCTTCAATTCCATCCTTTTGCCTGAAGAATAAAGATGGGTATCCTGTATGGAAGTTCAAGATGCGTAATTACCTTTTACATGAGGACTTATGGGAAACAGTTAGTGGTTATCCGACAGGCGATACGACCCCCGCCTCAATCAAGGTACGAAGCGCCGCAAAAGCGCTTGCAAAAATATGCTTAACAGTAGATGGTGCAGCTATAACTCACGTCAGATGTGCGAAGACTGCAGCCGAAGCATGGAAATCTTTGCAGAAAGCTTTTGAGGATAAAGGTATGGGACGAAGACTAGCTTTAGAGCGTAAACTGTACAGGTTAAGTCTGTCAGATTTCGATAACATCGAACTGTATATTAACGCAGTTATGTCAACCGCACAGGATCTTGCGGATATTGACAAAATTATTGAGGATACGTCAATTGCAGCTATACTTTTAGGAGGTCTCACTCCAAAATATGAACCTCTTATTATGGCGCTGGAAAACTGTAATATTGACGTTACTACAGATTTAGTGAAAACTAAACTGCTGAATGAGATGTCCAAAAATGCAGCTACGCCAATGGATTCTGCTTTCAATACTAAAGTAAAGCCTAAGTCAAAGAAGAAGGAAATAGTGTGCTACTACGACTGTAAAGTACCTGGACATAAAAGGCCAGACTGTCCACAGAGAAGCAAAAAGGAGAAAGTTAAAGCGGTTAAAGGAAATGACTCCACATTTACTGCTCTAAATACCTCTGGCAGCTCAAACAAGGACCTTTGGTACGTAGACTCAGGATGCACAAAAAATATGACTTCTAGACGTGATTGGTTCCAAGATATTACATTAATGGATAAAGGTAGCGTTACCGTCGCTAACGGAGTACAAATTAAATGCTGCGGAATTGGTCATATCTCAATTAATACACCAGAGAACGTTGTCAACAGTATCAGCGAAGTGGCTTTTGTTCCTGATTTAAAAGCTAACCTGTTATCTGTACAAAAGGCTGTTGATAAGGGTTTTATTTGTGTTTTTGATAAAAATGGATGTAACTTTTATAAAAATAATGCTTTTCGTTTTACAGGTGATTCCGTTCTTCATGCCTCGCCCTGTGGTGGACTGTATGTACTCGATGGTACCGTGAATGTTCCCGATAACGCGGCAAACAATTATTTGACGCAGGATGTGCACTCTGGTTGTCAGAATAGTTACCAACTTTGGCACAAGAGGTTAGGACACTTGTGTCGTATAGGCATGAACCAACTGAAGAATCACGAGGTAGGCGTAGAGTTTAAGGTAGTAGATAAAAGTAATTGCATCGCTTGCGTAGAAGGTAAACAAGCAAGAAAACCTTTTAAGAAGGTAGCATTTAATAGGGCTACCTCTGAATTGGAATTGGTTCATATGGACTTGTGTGGACCCACGTCTACAACCTCCTTTCAAGGAAATAAGTACATGTTAACTATAGTAGACGATTATTCAAGAAAGGTGTTTGCTTATTTTGTCACTTCAAAGACAGAGGTCAAAGACAAGTTTTGTCTCTTTCAAACTTTTGTCGAAAATCAATTAGATAAAAAGATTAAAGCGATTAGGACTGACGGTGGCAAAGAGTTCGTCAACAAGGAGTTTGTTGATTACCTTGAATCAAAAGGTATCGAACGTCAAGTGACGACACCGTACAGCCCTCAACAAGTGGGGGTAGCTGAACGTACGCATCGATCAATAACGGAGAAGGCGAGAACGTTGCTAGCTGAAAGCTCATTACCTAAAGCATACTGGGAAGACGCTTTCCGAGTTGCCGTATATCTAAAGAATAGGTCGCCTCACCGAGCTTTAGGTGGGGAAATTCCTTATGACAGATGGTGTGGTCGTAGGAGTGATCTTGGTCACCTGAAAGTGTTTGGGTGCAGGGCACTCGTTCATATACCTTCTTGTCACAGGAAGAAGTTAGATTTGAAGGCAAAGGAAGCGATTTTTGTCGGTTATTCTGAGAATCCTAATACTTATATATTTAGGGATCCGTCAAACCCTCGACAAATATTTATGTCCAGAGATGCAACCTTTTTTGAGAATAGCTTTACAGGTTTAAAGCAGAGGCAAGTTGAGCCTATGGTACAGTCCGACTCGATATTATTATTCGAAGAAAAGGAGCCTGAGACCGAAGATTGTCAATTTTTTTACTGTGTTGAGAGTACCAGTTCTGCGGCTGAACCATCTACATCGCAAAATCATGAAGCGGAAGCTATGGAAGAGCAGTTTATCCATGAGCCTATATTACCTAGTAGTGATGTAGAGTCGGCAAGTTTGGACGAGGAACAACCTGTCCTCGAGCAGCGGTATCCCTCAAGAAGTAGGAAACGACCCGATTTCCTTACTTACAATGTGTCAACGGTGGATTCGGATGAACCAACGACATACTATGAAGCTACTCATGCCGATGATGCCGAGAAATGGCATCAAGCGATGACTGATGAGTATAATTCTCTGATTAAACTCCATACGTGGGACTTAGTTGACAGACCTAATAAAAAGGTCATACCATGTAAATGGGTTTACAAAATCAAAAAGGACGCTTATGGAAACGTCACGAAATATAAGGCGAGGCTGGTCGTCAAAGGTTTCAATCAAGTCAAAGGAGTGGACTACGACGAGACGTTTGCACCAGTGATCCGTCATTCTTCGCTGCGCACTCTATTTGCATTAGCTGCAGAGATGGGGTTAAAAATGAAGCATCTGGACGTTGACACCGCCTTTCTAAACGGAGATTTAGAAGAAGAGGTCTTCATGCAGCAACCCCTTGGGTTTGTAGAAAAAGGCAAGGAAAACAAGGTTTGTTTGCTGAAGAAATCGCTATACGGCCTTAAACAGGCACCACGAGCTTGGAACAAAAAGTTAAACGAAACGCTTTTAAAAATAGGTTTCATAGGAACTCCTTCCGAACCTTGCGTGTATACTAAACTCTTTGGATAAGAACTCGTGATTTTGGGTGTATTTGTCGATGACATAATTGTCTTCTTTAAATCTGATTTTACATTTGACACTGTCAAGAATGATTTGTCGAAATATTTTTCACTAAAAGATCTCGGAATTTTAAAATCGTATTTAGGATTACAAATTAGTTATGATTCCGAGAGTATTAAAATAAACCAGACAAATTACATTTTATCGTTGCTGGATAAGTACAATATGATAGAATGCAAGACTGTGAATACTCCTTTAGTTAAAAAATGTATGGAGAAGAGAAGTGATGGTGAAGTTGGTGAGTCTTATCCCTACCAGAACTTAATCGGATGCCTCTTGTATCTCACACAAAATTCTCGCCCCGATATTGGTTATACAGCGAGTTATTTAAGCCAGTACAATACGTGTTTTACTAAGGAGCACTGGAATGCTGCAAAAAGGGTTCTACAGTACCTGAAGGGTACTATAAACTATTCATTGGTTTACAGGAGAAGTGGAAAACCCTTAAAAGGTTTTTGCGACGCTGATTGGGCGAACTGTCCGATCGACAGGAAGTCGTATACGGGTTACACCTTCCAGTTAGGTGGAGGACCAGTATCATGGGAGTCAAAGAAGCAGCCTACAACTGCTCTATCTTCAGCGGAAGCCGAGTATATGGCGCTAGCGTCTGCCACTAAGGAAGCTTGTTATTTACCCCGTTTTATCTATGAGATAACAGGTAAACTTACTTCAGTTAACTTAGCGTCTGACAGCCAGAGTGCCATCAACCTCGTTCGTAATCCAATACACCACAGCAGGACGAAGCATATTGATACTAGGTTTCACTTTATTAGGGAAAAGGTATCCAATAATGTTATTACCCTAGAATATGTAAAAAGTAGTGACATGCCTGCAGATGTCCTTACTAAGCCACTTGGGCCTTTAGTGCACAAAAGGTGTACAGTTAGTTTAGGACTAGAAACTTAACTTTTCGTTTTGTTGATGTCAGGCACAACATCGATTAAGGGCGGCTGTTGTAGATTCTGTCTAATCTCTGTTGTGCAGACTCTTCAGAAGTTATTTTTCTTTTCTATAGGCATATTCTATTTGACATATTCTTTTATTCGATATTTTAATGTTTATTGTTTACCTAGTTACTTCAATATAAACACTCGTGACAGTAACATCTCTTTTACTATTTTTCCTATAAATTCTTTACATTTACGAACCTTCGACTAAATACTCCAACATTAGGTACTAGATCTAGTAATTTGTAATGTGAAATTGGTATTACCAGCAACATGCTGGCAAGTGGCTTGTATGAAGTACTTATGTACAGTACCTATCAAAGCATTGATCATAAATAAAATTGTAATGTATTGATATTTTTAGTAAGTCCTATATAATGCATTCATGATTTTATATTTGTGCTTTTTACTTTTAATACATACCTATACTATGTAATGTTAATTTTGTTTCTGATGATTACATACAATAAATGATTGCAGAGTCCCATGTGTTTATCGGTTTATAATTTTATAACCCCATCCTTCTATTCACATTGGCGTCATACTGTGCACCAGGCGATAACAAACAGGTCTCAAATTATTTATTTAGGCTTCAAATAACGGTTCAAAGCTTAATAGCAGCGTTTTACCTACCAATAAAACGCTTATTAAGCGATAACCTTATTTGAAGCCTAATATTTAAATTCTGCCTGGCGAATCTGACATAGTCATAATTTGAGATCCAATGACGACCAGGGCTCTCAGCGCCAACAAGGCGGCCCCCACCAGGTGCACAGGACGTGACGTCACAAGGAGGGGATGGAGTGGGAGTTTTGCCTTAGACCGATCTGTTACAGGAAATCAGGTTCGCTACTCTCAAATTATTTATTTAGGCTTCAAATAAGGTTATCGCTTAATAAGCGTTTTATTGGTAGGTAAAACGCTGCTATTTGATGAAGTAGGGTTCATTTCATGCGTGTAATACCTAGCTGTCAAGCTGGCGAGATGTCAAATAGAAAAAAAACAGCTTCGCACATTTTTGGTGGTCACACTTACACCCTTACACCATCGGGATGAAAATAGGCTTGTCGCATACATTTAACGTATCGTAAAGCAAATATATTTAAGTAACGAATCTAAGTAACAAATACGAAATCGATTCCTATAATATAGTTAGTCGGCTAGACCCCTGGGTCGACAAGTAATTTTTACCTTACATCGTAATTAATTACATTCAACATGTGTCCATGCTGACATTAGCTCGAGCAAATAGCCTGTCGTTATGTATCATAATTTCGTATAAATATTCGATATCTATTAAATTTATCTCGTACTTTCAAAGTTGTAATTAAGATATAAGTATATATTTGTCCGATTATTATAACGACACAGCTGTTAAAATGTTTATGTCTCTATACGAATAGCCACATTATATAAGTAGTTGCGAACGGAAAGACTGATCTTAGTATTTTAATACCTGGCATAAAAAGCGAGCAAAAGCGACATCACACTCGTGCGTCAACGGTCTTTGGAATTCATTTATCAATATAGGTATTTATCGGCGGGGCCACTGAGCATATAATCACTTTCCACTTTACTGATGTTGTTGAGATATCCTCACTTGCCAGTTTACTGTCAGTAGGTAGTATACTATTATATTTGCGCATAGTATTATTATATTGGACGAAGGCAGGCCAGTAAGGATGCAGTAGGTAAAGAACCTGAACTGACTTGACAGAAAGTTGATCCTGACAGCTGACGTCTTACTAAATACTTTACGCTTTAGGTAAACACAAATTTGGTCCTTTTTTTAGAAGTTACTTATTGTAATGTTAATATACGTCTAAGTGCTTAAAAATCAGAATTACTTAAAAAGTATTCGACTTTATTTCCAAAAGTGACGGTTAAGGGTAGGCCAATTGTAATTGACTTATATAAATACAATTTTCACACATTTAATTTATATATATGACTGAAACGGTACACCTAACATAAGAATAATTTTGCAAGTGTCACTATGTATATCCGGACCTCGAGAAAACATGCATACGAGTACAACATTCATTCCTATCATAATTTTTGGAGAAAATAAGACTATGTAATATACCAGAAATATTTATGTACAGTCAGCTGCCGAGAAACGTGACCCCCCCCCCCCACCCCCTGCATAGAAGTTTGTGTGCAGGTACGAGTGTACATACCTACATTAAATAACTTTTACAGTACATATGGTGCTACTTTACCGCACGAGTGCGTTAATCAGCAGATTACGTGCATATGTCGAAACTTTAAAGGGCCATATGTCCTGTAAAAAGTTGTACGATACACGTGCGAACAGGTAATTCGCATTTGATATCGATTTAAAACACTCCCTTCGGTCGTGTATTAATTTATCACCACTCTTTGCGAATTTCCTGTTCTCTGCACTTGTATCGTAATGTACTATTACAGTACATATGGTGCTAATACTTTACCGCACGAGTGCGGTAATCAGCAGATTACGTGCATATGTCGAAACATTAAAGAGCCATATGTACTGTAAAACGTTGTACGATACACGTGCGAATAGGTAATTCGTAGCTCGTGCTGATTTAAAACACTCCCTTCGGTCGTGTTTTAATTTATCACCACTCGTTGCGAATTTCCTGTTCTCTGCACCTGCATCGTAATGTACTATAATGGCGCAGGACCGGTCAATGTCGCACTCTTTGGGGGAGGCATATGTCCAGCAGTGGACTTCCCTCGGCTGTTATGATGATAATGATGATATGTTTACACCTCTAGATACAGAGGTAAAATTAGATAGTATTGATGTTCCAAATTTAAAATTAAAGAGAAATAATTAATAGAAGCCTAAGTCTTCTACGGTAGATGTCGCTGTACGCCTCTCTAAGGCGTTGTAAGAGGGAACTAGTGAAGGATTTTGATCATGAGCTTGGTTCTTCCGATAGCTCAGAGGCTAGAGCGATTGGCTGCGTATGCCAGATGTCGCAGGTTCGAATCCTGCTCGGACCATTCAATTTTTCTATTTTTCGATATCGATTAAATTTTGAATTTACGTTAGCAGCGTTACTGCTTAATACAAAAAACTAATTTAGTATTGATGTTTGCGAGAAAATTAGCCTTCACTGGCGGATACAAGACTTGGTATAAGGGTGTTTATTTATTCTTTTTCGCGCACGGAACCCTGTAAAGAATAAAATGGTCTGCTTTGGCTGCCGTCAGTCACGACCGCAACATTGCAGGTCTCGTTAGGTTATTATCAGTATGGTCTTACAACTACATTATTTTTTATAGGCATTGGCTGAGCTGGCATACGTTATATGTACAGTCGATTTCCAAAATATGAGCACCGACAAAGTGATCAAAGATATGTGAACACGACTTTATGCATTTGGAACTAAGACTGTGACCCATGTTTATGTCTCGTACAGAAGCAAAAAAGGTTGACAATTCGTGTACTGCACAATAACATTAGCAAAGTGTTACTCGTGGCCACGGTTTATAACATCTGGATCTTATCCCCCATCGCTGATGTTATCACTGCGTGCATCAAGTGGCTGCGTTGAATGTGAACCTGAGATCGTTTACTTTTTATTGAACTATGGATACAGCTATGACTGCTGTTGAACGTGATTATATTTATCTTTCTTTATTTCTAACTTTTAGACGTGGATTGCACCCATCGAAGTCCCGGATAACTGACGTCTGAGTAAAATATGCAGAACTTCGCATTTAACTACCCGACAAAGGTCTACTACAATGTGTGCGCGATAAAGTAGTGTTATATTTCTGCCGAGTGACGAAATTACAAATCATCCGTCTTCAGTATTTCGCGGTTAGATGGGAATACATTTCGTCAAATAAAGGTCCAGCCACACCGCTCTGCTTAAAACGTACTGACGTACCGTAAAAAAAGATTTTTACTCATAAGTTTCTCCCTCTAGTTCACTGCGATTCCGTACCGTCGCCGTATTTTGAGGACCGGTGTGGCCGTACCTTTATGCAGTAATATGAACCAACCTATATGTGAACCAATCGCTTTGCATCATCCTTCATAATGCGCATTTCTAAGGTTTGGAATTCTCTGACAGCGTCTGTATTTCCGAGTTCATATAAATAACATGGACCTTTTAAGGCACGAGTGAATAGGCATCTTTTGGGTGAGCTCGCTTCATCGTCGGCCTCATCTTTGCCCGCTGGCTAGATTCTGGCCAAGAGCAATCCCATTTTTAATAATAAAAAGAATCTTTGTAGTCAATGGATGTATTAAATTTTATATTTTGGGTTTGGTGATCTAAAGTTCCCCATTTAGCTGTCACCCCGGTAAAATATATTACTTTTGAAAACTAAAAATATGTAAAACGTCAAACATGTTACACTTAATTTATACTGTTACCGTACCCAAGCTATGTTAAAAGAATAGATTTACAAATATACCAATAAATATCCGTATTCGGGAATTCTGAAATTTAAATTTATGCGAACGAGGAAGAGTGTTACAATCAATTCCCAATGTTCAGCTTAAGTGGTCTTTAGACAATGTAGAAGGGTCCGTGTCGCGCGTACTGCCTTGGAATATATTGCGAGCATTAGTATTCGTTCGTTTGTTAGTGTTGAATAATTGCTGCTCCAATCAGATGACGTGCCGGGCATGCGGATTATGGAGCTGTGCAACGAAACACCTGACTTCTGAATACCGGTAGAAAATTGAATCAAAGCCGGCAGGTTACCTCTTCGTACGTACTTACAGTAAGTAAATCTAACTGTCAATTTTATTATGGAAAATACATTTAGATCTACCTTACGCAGACTCCAAAACTTTGCGTAATTAACCTGCTAAAATTTATTTCATTCAGCTTTATTGCACACATGAAAATCTTATCTACAGGAGGAACTTAATGATTTGATCAGTTATTAAGGCAAAGCAGAGAACTTTCCCCTTAATGTCCGATTAAAATCATTATAAACAAGAATTTAAAGTTATTTATTTAATTTCGTGTGCTCCGCCCGGGAATATAGGCGTGAATTTATGTATGTAATTTAAAGTAGTTTCAAAAGTTAGCAACAGATCCTAAAAAGCCGCGCTTGGGAGCCATCAATAAACCTTCACTCCTGTCAAACCGCACCGGTACCGCGAGCAGACATAACCCGCGATATGCTTATCGTCTGAATCTATGGGGTAGATTATCAACGTTGGGAGAACATGCATTGTAGCCGATAACGAAAACACGACGGAATGTAGTCGTACATTCAGAATAGGGTACTTTATAGATGTGAATTCGATGGCAGGTGTTGGGAAATTTACTGGTCAGTCGGATGCGTTTCGCATTCCAATGTGATACGTATGTTCGTGCGCCATTGCCGGTATCAGGTTAGCTCGGGGCGCGCTGAAGGGAACGCATAACATATTGATGCGTGCCTAACTAATATTAAATGAAAATGGCTTTTCCACGTTTACTAAAACAAATCTAATGTACCATATATCTTAATCTACTCATATGCATGAGAAGTAGTACAGAAATATGTATTTCAGGGAGTATTTTAGGATTCTGAATAAAATGCCAAATAATAGCGAACGTTAAATTATGTCTAATCAAAACCGACACACTAATTGATATGATATTGGAACGTAAAACGTGTCTAATCGGCCCCTGCTAACAATGTTTCAGTTCAGCATAGAATGCCAGCGTTTTAAATCCGGACACGTGGAGGGCAGAAAATGTCAAGTTCTAGGCATTAGTGAATGTAATATCACTAGTATTTTTGACATGACGACATATTAACTGAATAGTGTACAGTCAGCATCAAAAGTAGCTACGCATATGAAATGTTCAAAAGCTCTTATTCCCTTGCAATAAAGACTTTTGAACTTTTCAAATGCGTAGCTACTTTTGATGCTGACTGTACCTATTACTGGATGTGGATGGACATAAGACAGTTTTTATCCGAAAACCATGCCCTGAGGGAGTGAAAGGGAGCGGAATCTTGTATGGATTCACATATTTATGTGAAGTGAAGGCCGAGTATGGATTAGATTTTTGGATGGTTGTGTATAGAGGTGGCTATTAAATAGTGATGATAAACGAACAATCGAATGTTGTTTGAAGTATATGTATATAATAAAAAATAAATATTTATTGCTATAAGCAGACCACGTAACACACTAGCGACTCCAGAAGAGACACCAGCACGTTGCTGACCCTTTCTGTATTTGAAGATTAGTTGTGTTTACAGCTATAGATAAACTTAGCGAGAATCGGATAAAAAGGACATCCCGTAACATTTCAAGGCAGGCAATAAATACTTAAATGGAAAAGAAAATATGATATAAATATTTTTAACGTTTTAACTGTTTGATGTATTTTTATCACATGCCCGCCATGTCATTTAATAAAGTTCACACTACAGTTATTTAATTTATCGTCCGTCAATTGTAGACTATCGGTAATCGTAGCATTAAACTTAAGTCGTACGTAAAGGTAATAAAAGTAGCGTGTTTCTTTAATTGATGGAAGTCGGGTCCAAGCCGACCGGATAGGTGAATTTTCTGTCGTTTTTATAAAACTGATCAATATTTATTTGATTAGAACATATATTTAAAAAAAAGTCAGAATAGCACCGCCCTCATTTTTCTCGTGGGTGTCATAAGTGTCCACACTATGAGAACTGTGGAAAATGTGTTGTGGGCGATCACTGCTTTTTACATACATTCTCCCATCTTTAAGTTCTTAAAGTAGGACTGAAATTTAGTTTAATGTGTATTAAAATGTTTTAGTGCTATTTTTTTTTCACCACCTTCTTCAATCGCCATCAAATGCTACAAATCCTTAAGACCGTAATAGTCTGAAGTCATTTTAAATGTTTAGCAGTAACAATAGTTTACTGAAACTGAGTGAAAATTACAATTTAACGCGTCTAAAAAGGCAAATAATATCAAGACCTTGATTATTATTAGCTATTGCTTAGCGTTGCAATGTTGCTAGTTAAGACATAATTATTGTGACTTGTAGAGTCGTAAAGCAGTTCACTGGTCTGATGACATTGTAAAATATTTTAATGGCAGTCCTATTTCAGTGTGGCTGGTTGATCTGGACCCGGTTAATCCAATCGATATGTGCACCTTTTAATGATTAATCAATCATCATAAATCGTCTCACAATTACATCTCACTATTAATAGTTATTAATAACACGCGCATAGTGACATCATAGATATGTCTACATTCTTCGCCTTGTAAAGTGCGAGAGTGTGCAGCGGTGTCTATATTTTGAATGTGTCAAAGTTTTGAAAAACCATGCCGTCATTATACGTTCAAGTTTGTAGTGGAATTTATTATTCATTTTGTATGGATAATCTTTGTTTATTTATTTTCTCGCAATCAAAGCGAATTAAAACTAGAGTGTGTAACTCTGGTCTTCCTAGCCATATTACATCTCAAACTATCTTCCTATCTTCACATGTCGTGGTAATATGGCTTATTTTAGACCCTAGTTACATATATAATCTACTATTTTAAGCTAATAGGATTTTGGCTTCTGAAACGAGAGCACAACACCTTTCCCAATCCTGCGCCGCTTCCTGCCGTTTGAAGACATCTGACGCAGATCCGCCTCCACACTGTCGTCCCGGCGATACCTAGGCTGACAGATTGGGCAGTGACCACCCGATCGGCTTTAAGAATGTTACAATCATTCAGTCGCCAGTAGCCATATTGATCAGCTGTCCAACCGACTCTGACTTCATAATCATATTTTCAAATCAATCTTTATTAAGTACATGCCATAGTAATGAATCAATCAATCGATAACCAGATAGTTGCAAAATGATGGAAATCGATCACAGCCCAGCGCGTTCGCAATTAATCTAGAATATTGTAGTGTAACTTACAAATAACTAGCATTACCTACGGGGTAAGAGTACCTATGCTACGATGATGAATTGGTCTATCTACAAGCTATCACAGGTTTGATTCCTTGGGATATAAATTACCGTAAGTATATACACGGAGATACAAAACTTCCTAGATGTAACATCACACGTAACTTAATATCATAACGACCTCATCGTCGTCGGTCGTGACGACCTGTTTAGTCTAGTTGGTAGTGACTCTGCCTCCGAAGCTAGAGGTCCTGGGTTCGAATCCCGGCCAGGGCATTTATTTGTGCATTTATTTATTTCTAGAGTCTTGGATGTTTTCTATGTATTTAAGTATGTATTTATCTATATAAAGTATCTATATCGTCGTCTAGTACCCATAGTACAAGCTCTGCTTAGTTTGGGACTAGGTCGATTTCTGTAAGACTGTCCCCCAATATTTATTTATTTATTTATAACATACTGGTAATTTGACTCAATTTGTTGTAAATTTTATGACCCATTAAATCGTTATTTTTACCATAAAGTCATCATTTTCATAAGTTTTAATTGTATATAGTTAAATAATATAATTATAGTATGGACAACTTGCGGGCGCAAAAATTGTAATATCCCTATTTTATTCATTTTGTCCCTATACTCGTAAAACCATTTTAACAAAATGATGTACTTAGGTATAGGTAGGTGTACGGGCTCCGTTCTAATATTTATTCAATAATTTTTATAAATACGACTCCTTATTTAATAAAAACAATCGTGGCTGCATATTGAAGCTAGAAACTCACAGAGCGCGGCGCAGCGTCGTTGCGTGGCGGAGGCGGTTTTGCGGTGAAGCGAACGCGAACCGGGGAACGTCGCACCAAAAAACCGCGCAGTAGAGCGGAGGCGGCGTTTGTGACGTATGAAGCAGTAATGGACAGTCGACAGTTTCGGAAAGATCAAAAATACAAAACCGCCTCCGCCCCGCACCGCGCCGCGCCTGCTCTGTGCGTTTCGAGCTTTATTCTGCCTCTTTTATGCCAGTTTCACACAGGACAGTAGTGTTCTGTCTCAGCGAGTGCGTTCATATTGTAGCCATACTGTGCTGCCTACTGTTTTGCCCCACTGCTCTGCCCTCGCGTGGAACTGGCATTAGTTTCTGATTTACGAGTAGGTACCTTCACTTGTTAAATACCTAAGCTACACTTGATACCTATTCAGTATCCTTTATATATCAATCTCAACAACTACTTATTTAAATACATTACGACGCAGTGACGGATCTGTATACGGGCACTACCTATACAACGCAACGTCAACTCGCCTCAAAGATAAATCCAGTATAAGGAGGCCTGTCCCTCTTACTACAGTTGCCACATTAGCTAAACACCTTAAAAGTGATTATGCGTGTGCGCTACGAGTGAAAGCACGTGCTACGCAGCGAATGCGTGCGAGCGGCATGTTATAAATGATTTTTAAATGTCCTAGCTGTCAAATTAATGTATATGCGAAGTACCCAAAGTGCACTCGGCCAGGGTGTGGACTACTGTCCGATTCTCTTCATCCGTGAGTGGAGGCCTGTGCCTAGCAGTGGGACTTAATATACCTAGGCTGATTTGATACCTGATGTTTGATGCTGGCTGTCAAAGATCTGGTTTATTTGTTCGATGGAGGACCTTCTTTCTGTACGTAAGTACTAGTACATGGGTGACCGAGCTTTACTCGGCATCTTTCGAGGTTTTCCGGAGAATACGAGTTTTCCCGAAGATGACACCTTAGCGAGATCGGTTTGATGCCTCATTAAATCCCTGTATTGTAAATTTATTGAAATTTTTAGAGCGGTTTCCGAGATCCCTAAAATAAATAAATAACAATTGCTCTGTTAAAGATTTATGAGTTCATTTATTGTTCTATGAGCCTCGAGTTCAAGTTATACCAAGAGCGAGTGGTGAGGTGAGTCGAGATATATGGTGAATGGTATAAAGCTGAGTCAATCGCTAACTCCGTGGATATAAATCAGCAGCCATGATACAGGATTTCCGAAATGTGCGCGAGGCACGCAACTCACGAGCTCTTTAATCAAGCGATGCGCAGGAGCCGCTCTGTTACTTTCCTATCCTCCTATCTACAAACTTTATGCAATAAAAAAGACAACCTTAAAATGCATATGCATTAAGTACAAATCGGAACGAAGTTTTGGAAACGCTCGAGCTAAGCAAAGTATTAAGGGGATATTTTACCCGCTAACGCGCGATGCAAATGCGCTTCTATGGAGTAAAGTAAAAGGATAAGTTATTTGATTGTGTAATTATCGGTTTAACTTAGGTTTGGTACCTACAGATATTATCTACTTACTGACTGAGCCTAACATACTTACCTAAAATCTGTTATCAAACTTGCAGGTTCAGTCAGGAACTTTAATTTGGTATCCCCTTAAACTGTATAGAAATAATAGAAATTCATAGAAAAATGTTGGGCCACAAAGTAAATAGCATGACCGTATTCACTTAAAACCCAAAAACTGAGTGTATTTCTTTCCACTAAACACATACGTACCAACTTCTACGTTCATCCCGGTACCAGGAGACGATCTTGAGAGGTAGGCCGCCAAGTCTGGGTAAAAGAGGTAGCCTGTAAAACGTTGGTTTGACACCGCCAGGGTTGACATGTGTGCTAAAGCCGATGCTTAACTTAATGTAAGAAAGTGAATCCCGGACTCCGAGATAGCTGTAGATGAAACCGGGATTAACGCTAGCTGAGCGAAACGGGGTAGCAATTCTACAACGATAGCTATGTATATGGGGACTGTCAATAGTCTTGCTTGCACCATGCTCGTTCAATCCCCATGCCAGTCAATAGTCCTTTTTTATAACAGTTAATGTACCTACCTCGTACTGGAAAGCGCAGAGTGAGTAGGCCCCCGACAAGGTGGACTGATGACCAGGTAAGGGTAGTGGGAGTCGCAGACAGAGCGGGTGGCGCAGGACCAGTCATTGTGGCACTCTTTAGGGGACGCCTATGTCCTGCAGTGGACGTCCATCGGCTGATATGATGATGAATATACCTAAGGTAAGTTTTAGTGTCACGCTGACTATCGACGCCAACAGGCCAATGTGTATTATGGCTCTAGAAGCCAATGGCTCAGCGCTGACGAGCGTATCGTACACGCGGCGCGTCGGCGCCGCTGGGCGGTCGGCGCCGACGATCAGCGTGACCCTAAAACCAGCCTAAGTGACAAATCTACGGAGATAATTTTATCAATTTTCCTCATTCAGCCGTAGCCACCTTCTTGCATTGATAATCGCATTCTTATATGAGAAGATTACATATATAATTACAGCTTGTTATCTCTCGTGTCTAATCTAGTGCTGTATAAGTCTATATTTGTAAAATAAAATAACGTGATTACTGACGATTACTTTATTCCGACCTGAGGTATTGCCTGAACGCGTCTCACTCGCATATAGTCATACATAATTGGGTAAATAGTAATTTAGCGACTGAATAGTGTATGTTTGATTATACTTATTTAACTTAACGTGATTTTGCTCATGTTTACCAATACCGTTGTACTTACAATGCGTAGTATTTACTTGTTATATGACTGTAATATACCTTAAATGTCTTATAACTGCATTGTGCTCAAGCTGTCTTGATTATTCTAAAGTAAAAAAAAAGCCGGTCCCTCCTTTCTTTGACACGTCATGGCAGGCAGCATTGTGGTAAATGGTAATCATGTTTAACTGGATGATCTCTGTAATTGTAGGTACCAATGTTAGTTATATTGATATACTTTTGCATACCAATTTCGGTTAAACATGTAACTTACCGATGATATTAAGACCTTGTACTTATACATGTAAAGATATTCTTAATCTTATTCCTTTGAGAAACAACCGGGATAAGGAAGAGGAATCAAAAGGCAAGCAGTCCAGCTGTATAAAAAAGTAAAAAGAAACCATCTAACAGTCAGTGAGATGCCACGAAGTAATTAAGGAGTATTAATTTGTCTTTATTAAGCTAATTAAATTAGACATTTTTAATTACATCGAGTTTCTAACTGTCGTTGTCGACATGGCCCATATCTTCGGCTCGGCCTCTGTATTAGGCGACAGTCCCCCGAGTCGTGTTTAGTCGTGATTTATCTGTGCTCGGACGACTTTAATTGATCGGACATATATAATCAGCGATTCATTACTGTTTCCATTAGGGTTGGTGATTTAGAAACGATTTAAAGCGCATCCAAAGAGCTATGTACTCATTGATACACTTAAGGCAGATAGTCCCAAACTATTGTATATTTAAACACGAGTATATTTATCCCATTTAGTGCTCTCATAATATTAGGTTGTCTAAACTAAGTGTTACACTAACAAGACAACATTGCTGAGAGGAGTCAGAGGTAATTTTATAACTTTTGAACAAACGTTAGAACAGTTTTATCGTTTTTCCCTAAAACTATGTCATTTAATAATTTCCCAACGCGCGTTCGAAAAATTACTTAATTTCCCTACAGGCGTAAGAACTAGCGTTTCATTTGACTTAACTTTGTTTGGTTTAAAAATATAGATAGCTTTATTTATATTTGATTAGCTATATTCTTTTTAAATTGTATGTTTCCACATCGCAGAGCAAGGTCGTGAGTTCACAAAGTTTATGATCTCACAATTGGTAGCCCTGACCAGCCCAGGATACAATGCAAGTCGTTGTCCATATCGGCCGCTATGTGATCTAAAGCGGTCTAAACACGATGCGCACGCAGCCTGCTATAACGGTGCGTTTACACGGCTATAAGATTTTACATAGTTATTAGTACAATCAACAGCAGTAATAAGTAAAGTTTTTCACCTGGAACAGGACGCAAAAGTGTCAACTTAAATAGGTACATTTCTGGTGGACCGTAACCTGAGTGAAAGAGTCTTGTTCTGTTAAAACAAGGAAAAACCATTTTTTCCGACCTGAGACCTCGTTAGATCGGTAACTTGTATCAAAACCGTTCGAGCAGTTTCTAAAAAAGATTTTTAGCCAAAGGGAGTAAAGTCATCAAGTTCCGGCGTTTTCGCGGTTACTTAACTCCACGAAGTTGCGTAACACGTCGCAGTTATAGTCGTAGAGTGTCTTTTGATATGAGTAAGGTATGTGTTAATATGGGTATTTAGTGCCTGAACCAATAACACAAATAAAAAATAATTTAGAGTATTCTCGTCGGTCATAGAGTAATCTCGGTCATAGAGAGAGGTCGTAGGATAGAACCAGTTAATTGCCCATTTACTTTGTTAAATAAAATATAACAGCGCTATGCCATTATTCCAGTTTCTGAAAACTATTTTTAATAGCGATACAGTGCTGAGCCTGCATCAACTTACAAAACGACAGTTTGACGTGTCCTCGCATTTCATTACAAGCGTATGTCCTCTTTTATGTCCCTATCTTTCAAAACTCCAATGACATAGACATGAACAAACACGATATCCCTAGAGATATCCACTTCTATCTAATGAGTCCAAAATGAATAATTGCGACCCAGTTTCGCCGATCACAAGGGCCGTGATTCCATTGTTTTAAGGACAACTCCTGTGTCAGATTTAACAAAATATAATGTATAAATACTTTAATTAAATATTATAAAGCTCTATAAAACATCTACATTTTTGAACCAATTCATGAAATATTATCACATCAAAAATCAGCTTCCCAGCATTTACATACGTAGGTAATCGACATTGTCGTGGACGGTTAATACTTCGTCTAATGTTTAAAAACTTGCTACCTACTTGCGTATTTTTCTATACAGTCAATGTTGCCATCCTCCCTCCGCACGCGAAACATGCAAATAAATACAGAAAACCACCACCAGTAATTAAAAAAACTCGACACGTGTTTCTTCACACTACGAGGTATCATACTCGTAGTAGTAGGAGATTTTTCTTGCGCCACATCCACTTAGCTAATGGGCCGGCCGTCCAGAACCGTCCCCATATTTTGATATCCCTCCGGCTTTCTCTACACAACAGTGCCAGCAAAAGTTAGGTGCATTTCACTATGTACATACAAAGCTTGTTGACGATGCCTCTTTCTGATGTTAATTATGAGTCAAAATTATATCATTTGGCAATCAAAGAGCGTACTCCCATCTTAAAGGCCGGCAACGCACTTACAAACCCCTCAGGTGTTGCGGGTGTCCATGTGCGGCGCTAATCGCTTATCATCAGGCGATTCATTTGCTCGTTTGCCTCTTATGTCATAAAAATGATCTAGAACGGTTACAAATAATGTGTGAATGCATCTTTACGAACAATTATGAACTTCTCTTGATCTAGTTTTTTCACCAGTGATGCAATAAATAACCACGGTAGTCCTTAAGCAGAGATGTTCGGGCATTAATCAAGTCGACATTATGTCGTTTGACGCGTCAGCCTTAATGGAGACTTATTGAAGAGTAAAAATAATGAGACAGACGTTTATTAATCGTTTTTCACATACATAGGTACATACATAAGTCTACTTATGCGTAATTCCCAAAAGGTGTAGCCTGCACACACGAAATTTAGTATTCAGTATCAGTTCTAGCAATCGTATGTTTCAAGGTGAAAAGTTTTCATACTACGATGTTGCTAGTTGCTAGCCCAAACTCCACAGCATACTTTAGCCATATTTTTATAGTCTACTCTTACAGCACCCACGTGAAGAAAGCATGTGCTGCTATTCTAAACATCACGATGTATTAAATCTATGTAGTATTTTCTACCTTACCGAGACTTACTGGGGACTCGACTGACATCTTACTGACACCACACCGACTACTTCGACAGCAGGCTTTAGTAAAGTTTATCTTATGGAGTTACGGGAGTAGAGTTTAGGGTTATTTTAGTACATTATAAAAAGTCTCCATACCAAATATCACTTTAGCAATTTAGGGGTGAAAAAGTTGCAGACACTTTATACTCGTAATGCCCATTAGTTTTTAGCGACATGTACATATACATGCATAAAATACATAAACTATATTTCCAAAAGGGTTAGGCAGAGCACATGAAAATTATTTTTCAGTGCAACTTTTAACAATTGCAGATGGAGAAAATGTGGTATTGCAGTGACATCTTGCTAACCAAACCAAGGGAAGAAAGGGGGTGGTGCTATTCTAACCCGGCACCACACGGGCACATATACGTATTTAAAAGTAATAATAATGTTATCCTTGTTTCAGGGTTTTCGCAAGTACCACAACTCCACAACACACTTAAGTTTCTAATCCTATAACAACTTATTTATAAAAAATGTTTTAAAAAAAGCTAAGGCACTTCCTCGAATTCGTAAACCACGCCCCGTGTAAAAGACGAGTCGAAGAGACGAGAGAAAGAGTGCAACAAATATTTATACAAATGTCCATGTGCCTTCATATGTTGCTTTGAATTGATAATTTAACTAAATAATTGCCGGTGACACGGCTGAAAGACTTGAAGTATTCATCAAAAGTTTGCAAACACAGCCCATGAATGAAGCCCGTAGTCACTGGGTGGATCGTTAATGTTAGGTATGCGTCTATGAACGCCATCAAATATACTAGTTAGCACTCTTGAGAATACCTCAAAAATACTTATCTATCTAAACCTGCACTCTAAAGCCTCGATAATACAGTTGTGTTCAGATATTTGTGAGCACTTCACTTTGATATATCTGATGGTAATTGTACGTAACATAATTTGCATGTATGACAGTGTTTGGTGAAATTTACCTGTTGTGCTCCGGGCAATAGGCGCTAGCTTTCTTCAGACTAGTGCACATCCCACACCCGCTGCTGACTGACAGGCAAATAAACTCACTCCAAACACACTCACCAAACATTTAGAGGTACTGGCCCAGACAGAACCACACATCCACAGTGGGCAAACCGAGCTGATGGCCAGTGATTAGTAGTTGCCAATTTTCATCATTTATAGCTGTGGATAAAAGACGCGCTACCTGATAAATACATGCGGCATAAATATATGCTGCTAATACCCCCTCCCAAAAAATCATCTCGCTGATAGATCCTCCACTGAGTGGTTTACTTACGTTAATAACGTTTCAGATTTACTGTTTGAGAAGTGAACTTTCTTTATTGGCTAAAGAATGTGACACAATAATTGAAAGGTGTTCGGAGAGCGTACTCCCATCTTAAAGGCCGGTAACGCACTTACATTCCCTGTGGTGTTGCGAGTGTCCATGGGCGGCGCTAATCGCTTACCATCAGGCGCTTCGTCTGCTCGTTTTCCTCCTATGTCATAGAACAAACTTCCATCCACCGTCAACTCTGCCAATTATTAAATACTTCATTCTTTCCTAATAACACGCATTTGCAAAGCGTGTTCTCGCTGGCAGCAAGCTCTGATGAAATTATGATTGTTCAGTCGTCACGCCGCCAGCTCGTTAGTCGTCAGTCGTTAGCCGTTAGTCGCGGCGATTTATAAGCGTTACTGTCGCAGTTTGTTAAGTTATTTATCTAACGCCAACAGGATCTGCGTGTGAGTTTGATAGATCGCAGCAGGTGATCAAAAAGGCCTAAGCGTCTTTAAATCCCTGTCTCAGTGTGTGTTCTCCTCGTGTACGTCTGAGCATCTAGTTATGCTCGATAAATGTAGGGAAATAGTCGGTGTGTTTTAGTTAACAAGCATTTGGACTGACCTATTGGTTTACGCCATGAGTAGCCATATAGTAAATTCATGAGATTATATGCCATATAAGGTAAAGTTAACTAAAATCCCATCAAAAAGATAAATGTGAAATATGCCAAGTTTGTAAATAGTTTATCTAGGTAATTGGAAACCAAGTTTTTTGATGGCTTCAATTGCTTGAAAAAAATCTTGTTTTATTTTGAAAATAGTCAAACATTTTCATTAGGTCACTCAGACTGTATAAAAATTTTGATTTTCGGACGCCTAAATCTCGTGAACACTAAGAGGGTTTTTATTGAAATTCAGGATTTAGTAATTACTAGCTTTTGCCCGCGACTTCGTCCGCGTATAATTCGTTCTCGCCTTAGAATTATTTGTTTTCCCATACAGTCTTTCTCAAGCTCAGGTGGACACCAGGAACTTAGGGGTGACATGTTGGAGAAGGAAAGCCACGAATAGATCGGACTGGAGATATTTGCTTGATCAGGCTAGCCTAGGGCGCACCCGCGGCTATAACGCCTCAGATGATGATAATACAATCTTTCTCTTTCACCCTTCTTTACACCCCCTTAAGAAATGATTACAGTCAATATGACATTCCCTAGTAATCCTATTGTACAATGGTAAAAGTCTCGCTACGCAGTTCTGCCGTAAAACGTTATCCCAACAGAGCGAGTTCTTCATGTAAGTATGATGACCGAGAGCCGGAAGCAGAGCGGCAAGGCATGCGAGAATAATCACACAGAGCGGGCTTCTCATGTAAGGCTGACGGCCGAAGGCCTGAAACAGAGAGGCGAGACACGCGTGGCTGAAGGCAGAGATTCCCAACAGAGTAGATTCTTCATGTAAGGTTGATGACTGAAAAGTCGAAGGAGAGTGGCAAGGCATGCGAGGCCGAAGGCCGAGCTATGTCGTCGCCGAAGATCCAGTTGCCATATTAATGAGGGTAAATTATACTCCATTCGTTCATTTTCACGTGATGCCTAGACATATAAACAGACAGACAAACAGACAAAAATTCTAAAAACTGTTGGAACGTGTTCTGTTATCGATTCTAAGTATCTTCAGCCAACTTTTTTTCGAATATCTTCCATTTGTAGACTTTCGACTCTCTTCAGCTTTATTATATGTATAGATATAGATTAGTAGATGGTCTTATAAGACTCGTGAAACCGCAAGTGTGTAGATAAAATAGATTTTACAGTACAAATGGTGCTACTTCATCTATCAGCAGATTACGTGTATATTTCGAAACTTTAAAGAGCCATGTGTTCTGTAAAACGTTGTACGATACACGTGCGAATAGGTAATTCGTAACTCGTGTTGATTTAAAACACTCCCTTCGGTCGTATTTTAATTTATCACCACTCGTTGTGAATTTCCTGTTCTCTACACTTGTATCGTAATGTACTATTAAAAGTGCCCCGAAATGGTTCGTGTAAGTAATATAACGTATACAGGGTGGAAAGTTAAAACGGGGTAGTAAGGGCAGCTCAGCTACTAGATCCCTTTTCGCCACGCAAAAATGGCATTAGGATTTCATTCCTAACTTTTTAAGTGATACGATAATTTATGATGAAGTTAGCATACTTACTGTATGGACATAGTTTTCTTTGATTTCTGGGCGTTCTAGTAGCCAACCCTTAGTCGGTCCCAAAGAGTATTTTGATCCTTTATAGGAATGGGATCGAAAGGCATTAAAAAAATCTTCAAAATTGATGATTTTCTCGCTGACGGTAATTTTTTTTCTGTGTGTTGTAGATTGTCATCTCTTAAAAAGTTAGAAATGAAATCCTAATGCCATTTTTGCGTGGCAGCAAGGGATCTAGTAACTGCCTTACTGCCCCGTTTAAACTTTCCACCCTGTATTTATAACGCACGGCTTCCTAGTCACTAGTCATAATTCGTTATAAAATATTTTGCTTTGCGACACTGCGACAAGACGACTTGACTGATACGAGTACTTGCGTGGGTTGCATCAACTTACTTAGGTACTAAACAAGGTACCCTACGAAACCGCAGGTCCTTCGAATACCGGCAAGGGCATTTATTTGTGTGCTGAGCATGAATATTTGTCCCGGAGTCTTGGTTGTCTTCTATGTATTTAATTATTGTATATTCAATGTTTATTGATTGTCTACTGGTACCCCTAATACAAGCCTAATATAAGGTATGAGACTAGGTCGATTTGTGTAAGATTATTACATATGCATGTGTGTATTAAGTCTCATAAAAATTTCTTTTGCTAAAAAGACAAAACAAATACTAATTTCCCAATGTAAATAGAAAATACACCACCACCATTCCGTGAAGATGTCGTACATCTGTGTGTCGTACAGTCGACTAAACACTCAATAAGTAAATAGCACCGTCCATAACACATTTCAACCATAAGATTGGTATGGCCATATCACATTTTCTCAATCTTAGAACTTACTGTAGCTAAAAGTGACACAGCAAATCAAACTTCTTGTACCTATGTACTCTTTTTAGGTTCTGAGTTCTGAATGTGTATATTTATACGTACAGTGCTTAAATATCTTTTACCGGTTCCTAACAAAAAGCTTTACATATTTGAGACACTCATGTTCATTAATATGCAACATAAAAACTTACTGAAAGAATGTTATTAGTCATCTACTGTGAACGTGTGTGCATGCGTATGTTGAACAGTGAAAAACAGTAATTATGATTAATCGCATAACATACTTTATATAGGTGTCTACAAACTTGGTTATATTTTTTATTGCATTTGTTCTTGCAAAAATATCAATTTATTCATAATTTCCTTGGATAGCAATAATAATTATCAGTGCGTATAATATTTATCGCATTTTCAGCTTTCTCTTCTCAGCCATGTAAAGACCGAGACATATATGTAGATACGTGTAAGAAGCATTAGTTTTCTTATCTCTACACCTCATATGGAGAGCGTATAAGAAATCTCTGAAAAAAAATATGTAAGATGGTTTTTTTTAATCACATGCTACAGTTTTTATTTTCTTTTTCCTTTGGCGTTATGAAACTTTTCCTTGCTTCAACATTACTTATATTTAGTTTGAGATAAATGATGATCTGTAATAGAAATAACTTTTATGAATTTGTATTTTATGCAACTTTTGCATAAGAACAAATAAACGCGAGTGACGTGGAGCATTGTTATAGACCAGTCATACACCGTTGCATACAACACTTTTCTACGACTCATTTCAAATAAATACTTAGTTGTTTTGACTTTTCATGCACTATATCTTCCCATAGTCATTATGAAACTACTTTTTGTTTTCTCACATCTAATATATTTTAGCTTCGACTGCTGCACGCTGTTGAGTTCGTTTTTAGTCACCTAATAAAATTTATTTGCCGAAATGGATAGATTACATGTTAGATGTTTGAAAACATAGCGCAGTGGACACGGCTTTACTTAAGAAAGAAGTTAAATACTTTTATTTTGGCAAACAGTGTTGAAATTATGCCAAATGTACGAAACGGCAGAAGCACGGTAAAAAAAAACATTTATTTACCATAGAGCATAGAGTTTTCACCTACATACTTAATATTAGTGTCATTGTATATACAATATTGTCCCTAACTCATATGAGTTAGGGACAATATTCATAGTCTCTGGTTAGGGACTAAGAAAATGATAGATTTTATAGTACAGGATGAGAAAAAAGAATTTATCTGTCGATAGTTAGTGTTCTAGTTGTTGTATGGTTATTCCATATGTAGGATAGTTTTTACCTCCCTACTTAAAAGAAAGTTAATTAATTACTTACTTCATCCCAATTTCTTCTGCGTCTAAAACAACGGTGAGGCGTGGTCACCAACGCGTTATTTCCAACGAATCGTACCATAGAAACCTGACCACGTAAAAGACCTTACGTATGAACAACTTTTTGGTTTAATTCAACACGCTTCTGCTGTGAAAGTACGTTACCTTTACATTAGTTAAGACTTTATAAAACCGGGTGTGCTGGTTAGCGACGCTCGCACCTCTTTCTCCCCGCCAAAAGAAATTAGCCAATCAGAAGACAGTTTTCAAAATTAGAACTACACACGTGATCGACGCCATCGCCGCATTGAAGAAACGTTACATATAGTGGGAAAACACATAAAACTGCCGGTTGGGTGTTGAAGTTGTTTGACTAGGCCCGCCCAGCCTTTACGTGCGAAACATCAAACTTTGGCAACAAAGCAGCTTTGGTAACTTTTCTTCGTAAAATTGTGCATGTCAAATTTTGAACCGCTGTACTTGGCAGTAAACTAAATAAGGGTACCTTACATGAGCGCTTATTTCATGTATTCTAATCAATGTTATTTTAATTTCATCAAAATTCGAGAAGTATTTCACAAAATCGCTATTTTTGGCCTTATGGTCTTGATATTATACGTCACGAGTAATTATCAAAAAACTTGAAGAGTGTTGTGTTGTGCTTTGTGTGTTAGTACGGATCTGAATAATTCGAGAATTTTATGTGTCATTAGCTTTTAAATTGCTTCCACACTGAAAGCTAACTGCTTTTCAATTACATTATCAGTCAATACGCAACAATTTTGTCATTCAAATCTGATCCGGTTACCATTTATGGGTGTACCATAATTAATGGCGCGGGCCATACAGCGATGTAAACGAGACTGGAACCGTCTCGAACCCTCTAGAAAAAAGTTGTTGTGCGTCGCGAACATTCTAGAAAAACGTCGACGTCCGTGTCATCGTGACTGCATCAGTCAAATCTGTTGCTCAAATCTGTGTTGATATTCCGCGGATAGCGCTCGTTACGACGTGTGCTCTTGTTTTAGATCATTGGCTGAATGCTTGATGTGTTAAGGGGCCTCCGCATTGTCCGACCAATAGGCTAAAGAGAGAGACTTCAAGGTGCCTACTGTTCTCCCTAAATATTGTAGGTTAGATGACTAGACTAGCTAACTACATACTAGTAATTACTACGAACTGACCAATGATGATGATACATTGATGACGATGGAAAACGCACAGCATAATTCAACCTCTCACGAAGGAGAAAATTAGAGGTCAAAATCGATGGAAAAAAACTGCGAGCCTGCATTAAGGCAACGACAAGACTTCACTCTAACATTTTTTTAACAAAAACTATTTGATTTGGAAAAACAGAAAAATATATTCATTCTATATAATGAGAAAGTTTGTTGTGTCTAAAAAACGATTTGATAAATTTGGTTTGAAAAAGAAGTTAAGTCTGGTTCCTCTTTAAACAGTTCTATATATTTAAGTGATCGTAATTATAATTAATAACACAATTACATCTCGATCATACTAAGGAGCTTTCTGATTTATAATTTGTAGAACAAACGCGAGCGAAGAGCACGGTATATCCAGCTACCACTAGTGAGCGAACGAGACAAAAATATGGGCCTTGTCAGGGTCTTAAAATAAATGCAACGTAGTTACTAAGCACAATCTATAGTCTACTCCAATTATTTATTAACCTTTTCGCCGCGTTGGGGTGACGATTTTACGTTGACGTCTACGGCCGACCGTGGCGTTCAAAAGGTTAAAAGTGATAAACAGATCCTTAGTGAGCTTTTTATTCTCACAATAAACTACTATAAAAAAAAATAGAGTAGCCACCTCGTTGTTCAAGCCTGCATTACAAAAACAAGAAACAAATGTTCGATAATCACCATGTGATCACTAAAGAGCCTGGAAATGGGTTAGTAACTCGATTATAGTACATTTAACATAGTAGTTCAAAAAGACATTAAAGTTGATAATATTGGAACATTGCTGTTCGATGACAGAGCAAAATAAAACCAAATTTAATGAGCTTACCAGTTAAAGACCGCAATTAAAACATTATCGCAAATGACTAATAAAAATTGCAATTGCATGTTGAAAAAGAAACTTTAATGATAATTTACAATCTTTTTCTTACATAAATAATAACAGGGTGCGGCATGTAATAGGAGCAAAAAATTAAACGGCTCTCCAGTAATTATTTCCAAATGGTTTTAATTGAAAAAAAAAGTTTTTTTTTTATACGCAAATAAAACTTATATGTACTTTTTTACTCTACTGGAGCTATATTAATAACTATTTATTTTAAAAAAATCACTAAAAACGATAAGAAGACTAAAAAATCCCCCAAATATCCTTTTAAACCAAAAATGCAACAACGATTAGGAGTCATAACTAGATGCCACCTTAATATCAGCAGTGACTGCCGCGTAACTTTAGATCAAAATTCCTCCCAAGTGAAAAATGTTTTTTTTTTGGACACAAGGGGTTACTGCACATGCTCTAAGGAAGCAGCCTTTAATTTTTTTGCCTGTATACAATAGTTAAGATTAATGTTTTTCCAATTAATATACTAACATTTTAACTCTTGCATGTAGGGTTAAAAAACTAAGCTACTACCGTGTACTCACCAATTTACCAACGCGCAAACGCAATGCGCGCGTTTGCAGCTTCAGGACTTTATGTTCGCAAACCAAAATGGACTTATTCATTCGTGTTTTGCACACGATTAAACTCCTTATTTGTGTAGCCTTACATCATAGAGTCGTGTGAAGACACCTACGCATGTACTTCATTCACCCTTTCTCGGGTAAGAAGACAGCGCCTTAACATGAAGACGTTGCAACAAAGTTGCAAAAAACTAAATGGCATCTCATCAATTTACCGACGTACTCATATTAATGTAAGCGTAGACCTTAAGAGATTAAAATGAAGCTGATGAACAGTAAACATGCGAACAAAGGGTATTTTAAATTATTATATAAGTTCGGTTATACGAGTATGAGTATACTCTCTATCACACAATTTGTACTGTAGGTAGGTAAGCCACTTATGTGGCTGTACACTTAATAGACCAACCAAGACTGTATAGTGAAACAACCTTCTCCATAGGCCAGATGAAATGCAATATTATGTTGATGTCATAAATAATTCCACAGGGAAATACTATTCTCACATAATCTGCCCAGCTAGCATGATAGGTCATCCACCACCACCATATCAGCCAAAGGACGTCTGCTGGACATAGGCCTCCCCCAATTTCACGGGGGGTAAATGCCCTAGTCACCACGCTTGGCATGCGGATTGGCGATCGCGGTATCTCCACCTCCACCGTACTCCAGGGATGCTGCAGCCCATGCCCTGGTGGTCTTGGTCGTAGTTTTAGGACATACCCGGGTCCCGGGTGTTAGGTCATACTGTCATGTTTTATGTGCCCTACTGTGGTCGTCCATATTGTGTTTCAAAATAGTTCGTCATAAAGAATTGGGTATTTCACAACACTAAAACATATTTATTGAATGAGTGAATGAATGATTTTTATTTTCGGCAATAAACCCATTACAATTAAGGAATAAAATAAAATGGTGGATACAACAAAATAAAAAAGTACAATAAAAATAAAATTATTTGACTTATCTTAAACATGAATATTACATTTTATTACGTTACTAATAAAAAAATCATACGAGGATACTCGGAAAAATTAAACTTCAGCTTATTTATGCAATTATAAAGATTTTCGAATGTACATAATACTCGAGCGACTAAACATGTATATTCGAACAGTGTCGGTTATTACTAACGGTATTAATAACTATTACTTTCTTAGGCATGAAAATGTTTTAGACATATCGAGGTAGTCCTCCCAACTAGCAGCACACTTCATTACATCTTCATTCACAAGGAGACAACCTGTTAACTTAACATGCCTACAAGACAAGGTACCAATACCAACGTACAAGGTAAACAATGAAGCGATAAATAATAATAATGGGACTGATTTATTGCACTAATAGACCGGCGAATATGGTACCTACAGGCTATACTCTTGTAATTAAGCCGCAAAGAAGTCACAATCACAGCCTTTGTCCAGCTTACAAGACGGGATACCTCCAACAACGCCAACACACCCAAACAGCCCTCTAAAAGCCGCTAACGCCTTACTCAACCAACTTAAGCGCTATTGTCGCATTTAACATCGCGTTATAAATCGCAAATATTTTTACAGCGCTAAACCCGAAAAGTCGTATCTTTGTATGGATGTCATAGTAAGATATGGCGTTATAGATAAGACCGGTAGAATTGGCCACACTCCTACAAAGATGGTTCGTAAAAGGCGTTCCAAATCACGCTATGAGCGTTGCGGTGTAAGGACAATGCTAATAAGACAAGTACTGTCGTGAAACGGAACGTTTCGATGACAGTGAACATGGAATGAAAAGGTAGCACTTTCCGGTCATATGTTGTTATAGCTGTAGATGTAAATTAACTTTAATCTGAAGGAAATAAGGTTGAATTTGCAATTCAGTCTTTTTGTAAGATAAGAGGTTGTGGAGGTTGGTCGATCGATATTACAGTACTTTGTCGCCCGCAGCTTTACTAGGGAAAGTACTAAAAAGGGCTGAGCGGATTTATTGTCTGTTTAAGGGCTATTGATGCTTGCAATATGCAAAGGTAATTGCTAAATTGGTTCGTGGTTGCAGTGTAGGTTCCATTTAGATACGATTTTGAACTAAAAGCATATGTGAAATTGACGATCGAAGATAATGGGGTAGAGAGAGAGTACAATGTAATGAAGAAATCACTCATTCAACTTTTACTTTATTTATCACTGGTTATGCTTTATCTGCTGGAATGTATTGGTTTGTGATCTTATACCTCACCTTACTCTTTTGCCTAACTAAATAAGCAAAAGAGTAAGGTGAGGTATAAGAGCCTTGGCAATCATCTAAGGAAATTTACGTTATTTACATACCCAAAACGTGTGTTCTATTATAATTTTTCTGTCTCTTGGCTAGATATAAGATTACTACAGAAAAAAAGAAACTTATTTGCCCATGCACAGCCTGATGTTACGGCGCATGCGCGGTCAGGGTAACGCGTAACATTTCGAACGAGCATTAGGACAAATCATTTTTACAGAAAATGGCACTTAGCTTACTACCTGCAGACCTGCAGAGCTCGTTACATTACGGTAGAGGAAACCTCAAGAATCCTTATCCAGGTACTCTACGTATCGAATCACCGAATGTTTCAATGACATGCTCTCCGCGATGACTAACGGTTTCTGATTGGCCATTCACGTCGAATACTTAGCCTTGTCACTAGTCCGCTTGTCTGTCTGATCGAATTACGAAGGTATTAAGCGGATATGACAGTCATGCACCCTGGATAGGAATGGCTTAAGTGTGTTCAATAGAGCTTAGAAGTTTTACTTCCAAGCCCATCCTATTCCCATCCGCGAAATGACGGTCAACTATCACACCTACGATTTTTATTATAACGACTATTGAAATGCCGAAAACGAAACGCTTTTGTTTGTATGTCCGAAGTTTCATTTTCTATATTCTCTATTGACAGATTTTTATGTGGGCACAATTTTATTTGCCAGTTGATTGAAAATCCCAGTGATTATAATTCCCTACATTTATTTGCCAAATATGTTTGTTATTTTTCCGTAGCGTTAAAACACTGTAAGGTCTATATCTAGATATTTCTAAAGAGAACAATGTCCGATTTCTGACCGTTTCGCGGGGCTCCTACTTTCCGCTCTGATGGCCACAAGGTACCGAACGGACCTACCTGGGGAAAACAGTTGTGATGTTGAGCTATTTTGACCCGCCAGCGAGTCGATGGCTATTTTCTGCTCCCTCGGGACACAAGTTAACGAACTATCTGGATCCTTCTAAATACGGCTTTACGTATATTTAACGGTATAATAAAATTATGGAAACTTTACGTCGACTTTCCGTAACATCATAATTATGAAAATGAAGCTAACTTATAAGTTGACTAATGTGAAAATGGGAAACTGTAAAGCGACATTTTGAGTTGCGGACAAATGACATTGTGGTAAAATTAATCAGTAGTATTTCGAATAGTTGCGAAATAAAATATCTGGATTGTAAAAACTCGGTGAACCGTTTTAGGACAATGAAAATCGGGGAAAATATTTCGAAACATTGATAGGTTACCCGAAATGATACTTTTCTTTGGACAGTAACCACCTTATTGTAGATTTAATTATGGCCAGGGTTATTGCCATACTACATACGTATATCGCGCACTGGCACTGGCACCGCCGTAGGTTTTTATTGTGCTAAATAAACAAAAGACGTATAATCATTAAAGAATGCAAATGTAACTTTTCTAGATTTAGGCTGGGTTGCACTAAACCGTCTGTAATCGTAAGCTGTGTTCGTCAAAATTTGAATGTATGGAAAGTTTGACAAGCTTTGACGTAATGACAGCTGCCGGCGCCATATTTAACGTTGATCAGTCTGTGATCGTAAGTCGGTGCAACCCAGCCTAAATTGAATTGATACCTACTGATTATTTTTACTATAAGAACTAAAATTATTTTATAGAATTTAATTGTATCTGATGACTGTTCTTTACGCTACAATCAAAGTAAAATTCAGTTTTCAACTCATGTCAGAGTCACAAAGTCACAAAATCAAATAAAGTCAGTTTTTCTTGCGATCAAATTCTATTCACGGAAGAAGTTGTTTACATGTTTATAGTCTGTATTTACAATCGATTAGGGTATTTACGCCCTCGTAGCCTCCATAACTCTAGTTGCATAAATGAATATGGATGCTTGTTTCGAAGTTTACAAACGTTTAAATGCTTAAAATGACGTGACAGGGCAGTGTCGCCCCATGATAACCGTACGCTATAAACTTCAATAAATCACACTTGCCAGTTGCGCAAAATCTGCCACTAACTCACACCCCGACGTTCATCTCGTGACTACATAATTCTGACGTAGTAACCAAAAAGTCCTATTTCCAAACTATTCTCCCAATGAAATGACTTTTTGACTTAGGCTTGCAGAATTTCCTATTGACGCTAGCGTTAATACTCGCCCCGGGACACAATCACATCACATATCATATATCCCCAAAACTTACTATCCTATCACGCAGTTCAATTCACCTTTATCACAAAGTGTTTAGGCCGAGAATGACTTGCTACAACTGTAAATTCACCCTCCAAAATCATAAAACTACGTAAATACTTTCATATACAACTCTAATCACGTAATGTTAGAGTCGATTCTTGCCAAACTTAACTGCGAGTTATTGGTTTTTGCACAAATACGTCCCGTTTCTAAAGTCGTTGCATACATCTGTAAAACAATGGATTAGAACATAAAATCGCACGTCCTATACGTAAGCGATGAGTTCAAAATCTTCGAATAAATTTTGTGCGCCCGTAATAACTCTTACTACGCTGTAATAAAGATTATTATTGTGTATTCTAGCTGTATGTGGATGGCGACTGATCAAATATGTACAACAATGATGGAGGTGTCTGTCTGAAGGCGGGCTCTGACACGAGTCGCGGTGTACTATAAACTATTCGGTGACACATTGAATGTTCTACCTATGAAAGTGTTCTGAATTTGTTGACTCTTGGATATTTTTTCAATTAAAATTTCATTGGCAGCTGGTGATTTCCTTATATTTCAAAGTTCATTTACTTAGTTATGTACCTATGTATCTTTAAATTGGCATTAATCTAGTCTAGATCCACGAAAGATCAACGACTTTTTAATTCCGTACCAAACTTGCTTCAATAAAAACTATCAAAGTGTGCTTGGCTTGAGCAGTATGTTATTTTTTAATTAGATTCCTGCAAATGACGACAGCAAAAATTTTGGTACAGTCACCAGCAAATGTAGATGATCATTTTAGTACTTTATAGCACTAAGGGAAAAATACTGCGACAGTTGGGATGCGTCAAAGTAGTGAAAGTGACAAGGCACTAAAATGATCATCTACTTTTGCTGTTGACTATACCTTCACCTTCAGCCAGTACATATAAAGTAGCGGATCCCACGAAATAGGTCAAAAACCTAGGATGGTTATTTTCTCGCACTGAAACTGCTGAAATGTGCTAAAATTTAATCATCGTGACAATTAATAAGTAACATGTGACATTTCCGCTAACATTTATATTAAAATTGGCCAATATAACCATCGTTTTTTAAAACCGGGGTGACTTTGATCTGCTGGGGTGACATTGATAATCCAATTTTGACAGTGTCTTAAATTGTTTATATAGTTCCGTTAGCAGTTCCTTAACTAATAACCAAACGGATGATATAAGAAACCAACTTCTGTTAACATCAACTTGGTACTAAATGTACTCAATTTCTGAGACAGCGAAACTAGCTACCCACTCGAGCAGCACCGACCACATTTCTCCACCGGATATGCACCGTGTGAAATAAAAGCAACGCGTTAACGCCAAATATGTTCGAATTCCAAAACAAAAGATTCCAATAATCCCGATCGGCACGCGCTGTCACCGCCACAATGGGACACATCACTGCGTAAATGGTAAGCGGTAATAGAGTATGGTGGTTGGTCCAAGTGACAAACGGCCTGAGGTGGTATAGCCGACGTTATGTACAGTTTCCACTTTTGTACGTTATCCCATTGTGATACGGTGAAAACTGTTAACTTAGGTACCTATTTCTGCTGTTGACTATAACGAAAATTTAAGATATGTATTTATTTAAACTTTTTTGCACAATACTAGAGAGTACAAATGGCGGACTCAATGCCATAAGGTATTCTCTACCAGTCAACCACTGCGCAAAAAAGAAACATTTTCGTATAGCTTGTTTCGCTTCGTTAGCTTTATTTGGAACGATAGAGTTGGATATATAAACCTCGATAACGTCCCTTACGGTTTCATGTTCACACCACTTTAAAATCACATAACATTTGTGTTGGGTTTGTAAATGGTTTGTAATGAATCTGTCACTGTTGCCAACCTATGTCAGACCAGGTAGTCTATTTGTATCGACGTATTGATGTGACCTCAGTATGACTTTTTTATATAAACGTCATAGGTATGGCTCGCATGCAAGCGTGAAAGGACAAAATATTCCACATGTCGAGTCGTATAGAAAGTATTTTTAAGTGTAGCTTAGGCTTGTAGATATTTCCCCTTCAATTTGGCAAATTATCTTTGGCAGGTGATTTTTTTCAGTGAGTCGATCAATTTTTATTCCCTAATATATACAAAACTGGAGGCACTGTCGTTACATCACAAAAAACACACAACTTGCCGACTGCCTCTAGAACAACATAAAGTAACTATCAATTAATACGACCTATCAAGAATAATCTCTTGCAAACTGAAATAAATTCATCCATGGAACCTAAATGGTTGCGTACAGTACGGTTTCAGAGGAATTTCCTCCCTCGGACGCTCCAGCTCTGGAATGAGCTCCCTGTCGAGGTTTTCCCGAGGGACTACAGTATGGGGTTCTTTAAGAAAGGAGTGTATATACATTTTTAAAGGTTTGGCAATGCGCATGTGACACCCCAGGAGTTGCAGGCGTCCTTAGGCTGCTATGACCACTTACTTGTTTGCCACCGACTTGGTATTAAGAAAAATCCAAGGTTCGTACCATGCCCAATGTAGCAAACACAGGCTAATAAGTTCTTTCCCAGTCTGGTCAATAGGGTGAAATTTATTTTACTATCCGCTCCTAACTCGCTCCATCGCTCAAAACTATGCAATAGTTCACCATTATCTCCGGGATCGGCGCATTGTCGCCAAATTGTTTCATTACGCTCATTGTTGCAGGCTGGCGACACTTGTTAGCCACCTCTGAAGTATGTGAGAACTCGAAAGGGTTTTATTCTGTGAAATCAGCAGGCGGACCGGTATTGTCCAGTGGTGTTTATTGTGGTTTAACTGGAATGATATAAACTATAACTATTTGCAAAGAGTTGCAATAGAACTAAAATTATAAAACCAATGAAATTGTATTCCCTACTCAAGTATTTGATTAAAACTTGTATTTGGGTACAGATATCGTGAATAATGCTTCACGCGTCTGGCATCATCGATTTCGACGTTAAGACACTTTTACATTTACCACCTCAAATCCAGGCACTAATTTACAAGTACTAGCTGCCCAACTGCAATCGTAACGCTACGCCGTAGTCTCTGTAGCAGCGTAATCTCCGAATGTAGCGAAAATAATTTCGTAACGTACTTAATGTGTCAGGATTATGTAGTACTGGAACGGTTTTAGATGGCGTTCAAAAGTGATCACTCTCAAGGAAATTAATACAGGGTGATCAATCCAAAGGGGTCAGTATGGAGAAGTCAGAAACTTTTTTTCTTTAACGACTGACTGGATTCGACTCCCGAACTGAGTAAAAGTTGTTTTTTAATTTATGAATGCAGTTTTTCTTGTCACTAAAATCGACGCGATGATTTCTAAGAAAAGGTTTCCCTATCTGTCATAGTTTCTAACTTCTCCCTACTGACCCATTTGGATTGATAAACTCATATAACTCGGAATATATCGTGCCGACATATTATAATACATACATACCTAGTTCTTAGTTATTATTGCACTTTAATAATAAAACAAAACAATATTATAACAATCATACTAGATCTATACTAATATTATAAAGCTGAAGCTGAGTTTGTTTGTTTGAACGCGCTATTCTCAGGAACTTACTGGTTTGAATTGAAAAATTATTTTTGTGTTGGATAGTCCATTTATCGAGGCTTTAGGCTATATAACATCACGCTGCGACCAATAGGATCTAAGACGCGGACGAAGTCGCGGGCAACAGCTAGTAATACATAAATTAATAAACGTTCAATATACTAACTACGAAGATAACAATACATACTCACACATGCTTACACTGACACACATTAACTACAAGCTGCTATAAGTGTAAAAACCTTAAATAAGTGTAAAACTTGTTAAACTCTACCTGGGTGAATATTCAGCGTTTTAACGGCGTTTTTTTTTTCGTCTTTGTCGTCTCCATACATTTTGTTAAAAGAGAATGATAACCAGGATTAACTGTTGTTAAAAACTAAAACCAATATCGGTTCTGAGTCTTAGTTGATCAAAATCCTCGCGGTTTGTTCTACCCATTGAATATATAATCTTGTACCCGACAATGACGTTAGAAACGAGCGTTTAAAACGCCGGAGATTCGCCCACCTACTTATTTCTGTTAGTTATAAGTTAGTAGTAGTTGCGATTTTGCAGGGCTCATGTTTGATACCTTCATTAACAATTGGTATCTATGTAAATGTAACAACTTCATGTTGCAATAATTACTTGATTACTAAAGTGAAAAAAGTGCTCTTTGTAGTTGAATCCTAAATTAGTCAATACGGTGACGTTTAATTTCAATTTAATTTTTTTTCATTTCATTTTACTTGCGACCGGAGAGCTGGCGGTTTCCTCGCTCAAAGATTCAGTTTGGCCATTCAGCGAGGAAACGTCGCCAGCATCTTCGACACAATGCCGCAAGGGCCATTTTTAGATATAGTTCAGTTTTAGTTTAACTTAATTTTGTTATAGTTTAGTTTTAGTTTTTGTCTCTGATTAAAATCTAACTTCGTTCACTATTCTGATACATATGTGTAATTGTGTATGAGCGTTTTCCCGCCCACCAAACGTGCGGCCCATCTCTCACTAAACCACAAAACACAACAGTTCTTCAAACGTTTTCACCTCGTACCGTGTAGTGAAAGCCATTTTGGTGACGTTTAATTAGAGTTACACCAAATAAGACAAATTCATAGACATTTTACTTCATACTTATTACGGAAAGACATATAGGCACTTCAGCCGTCGACTGGAGTAAGAGTCACCCCCCTTTAACTTATCACTAAACCCAGAAAACGTAAAAGTGCGAACATTTTCACCTCGTATCGATTTGTGACAGCGATTTAAAACAATATTGAGGAGTTGCCGCGTATCCAATGAATATATTTGTCGTCATTTGCATTTCAACTGTAAATTCAACAAATTTGAAATTCATTGGATCCCATTCAACGCGGCTCGTTGTCAATGATTTGTGTGGTTTGATGGCGTTTGACCGATTGTTCTACTGTTTGTTGTGCCTTAGACCAGTCAATGAATGTGGTGGTCAAATATTATTTATGCCGTCGGCGTCGTAATGCTTTATTATACATAGACGCATCGACGACGTAGCAAATTTTGTTATAATCGAACGGAAACGTCTAAAAATAACTCCTCACTACACTAGTTTTAAAACAAAAAAGATAGTTCGTAACTGTTTTCATGGTGAACTATGCACATACGTAACTCTGATAGAAAAAACCGGCCAACTGCGAGTTGGACTCGCGCAAGAAGGGTTCCGTACTATTATCTAGGTATACCTACAACATTAGGCACTTTAAAATAACCTTTTTAAATTTAATATAAATATATTGTTTAACAAAAATAAGAACGTTACATAATATCAAGTAGAATTTTGGTCAAGTGCGAGTAGGATTTTAGTTTTCCCATACATTTTGAGACCCAGAGCCTGATGAACACAACGAGCAACTTAATAAAAGTTTTTTTTTTGTATGTACTTAATTATTATTTTTTATTTTGTTTTTATTATTTGTTGTTATTGCGGCAAAAGAAATATTTCATCTGTGAAAATTTCAACTGTCTAACTATCACGTTTCATGAGATACAGCCTGGTGACAGACAGACAGACAGACCGGCGGACAGCGAAGCCTTAGTAATAGGGTTCCGTTTTTACCCTTTGGGTACGGAAAAAAAACCATTCATGTGATGGCTCCTCTTAAACGCGTATTATTACTTCTAAATATATAAAAGAAGAAACTGACTGACTGACTGACTGACTGACTGACTGACTGACTGACTGACTGACTGACATATCAACGCACAGCCCAAACCGCTGGTCCTAGAGATTCCAAATTTGGCACGTAGGTTCCTTATAAGGTCTAGGGGTGCACTAAGAAAGGATTTTTCAAAATTCAACCCCTAAGGGGGTGAAATGGGGGTCCGAAGTTTGTATGGGGAAACAAGATTAGTTGGAGTATTTTATTCGCAACTTCACAGGAGTATTTCTAACGATAAATGAGTAAATACGTGTTTCAGGTTTTTTGAGAAATCAACCCCTAAAAGGGGGAAATCTGGTGACAAATTCTGAAAATCGACATGGGTATTGTTTTTATGATATAGCGGGTCGCTGATAACGAAAACAACAATGATTTTAAAATCTCACGTGGAGGGTGTGAAATACCATCCCCTCTGTTGGGGTGCGAGGGGGATGAAATGTCTAAATATTAATATGGGTGTCGTTTTTATGGTTTTTTGGGACGTTAATTACGAAAATGGCATCGGTTTTGTAATTTAATATTGTGGACATGAAAAATTTTGAAAAATTGTGCCAAATTTCAAGAAATAACTGACTGACTGAGAGACTGACATATCACCGCACAGCGCAAACTGGTGGTTCTAGAGATCCCAAATTTAGTACGTAGGTTCCATATAAGGTCTTGAGGTGCATTAAGAAAGGATTTTTCAAAATTCAACGCCTAAGGGGGTGAAATGGGGGTCCGAAGATTGTATGGGGAATCAAGATTAGCTGGATTATTTTTTTCGAAACTTCACTGGAGTATTTCTAACGATAAATGAGTAAACATGTGTTTCAGGTTCTTTGAGAAATCAACCCCTAAAAGAGGAAAATCTGGTGACAAATTCTGAAAATCGATATGGGTGTTGTTTCCATGGTTTATTGGGTCGCTGATTACGAAAACAACAATGATTTTAAAATCCCACGTGGAGGACGTGAAATACCATCCCCTCTGTTGGGGTCCGAGGGGGATGAAATGTCTAAATATTAATATGGGTGTCGTTTTTATGGTTTTTTGGGACGTTAATTACGAAAATGGCATCGGTTTTGAAAATTAATATTGTGGACATGAAAACTTTTGAAAAATTGTGCCAAATATCAAGAAATAACTGACTGACTGAGAGACTGACATATCACCGCACAGCGCAAACTGGTCGTTCGAGAGATACCAAATTTGGCATGTAAGTTCCTTATAAGGTCTAAAGGTGCATGCAGTGCCGTGAGTTCCCTATGAAGATACGACCTTTTTTGATTCAATGTATTGTAGATGGTTTTATTAATCAGTGCCGTCCGATACGATTTCGACATAAATCGATATTTGAGCGTCCGAGAGGACTCTTAATAGGAATCCGAGGTACCTAAACTTTAAATAAAGTAACGGCCATATTGATTTTCTTCATTTCCGTCCCGATTTCGTTCAAAATCGATATCTGAGCGTCCGAGAGGTCCGTAATACGACTCCGAGGTAAAATGTGGAAAAAGTCGCAGTCATTGATTTTCTTTTTTTTTCGTCCCGATTTCGATCGAAATCGATACCTGAGCGTCCGAGAGGTCTCTTAATACGAATCCGAGGTAAAATTTGTGAAAGTGGCGGCCATATTGATTTTCTTTTTTTTCGTCCCGATTTCGTTCAAAATCGATATCTGAGCGTCCGAGAGGTCCCTAATACGACTCCGAGGTAAAATGTGGAAAAAGTCGCAGTCATTGATTTTCTTTTTTTTCGTCCCGATTTCGATCAAAATTGATATCTGAGCGTCCGAGAGGTCTCTTAATACGAATCCGAGGTTAAATTTGTGAAAGTGGCGGCCATATTGACTTTCTTCATTTTCGTCCCGATTTCGTTCAAAATCGATATCTGAGTGTCCGAGAGGTCTCTTAATACGAATCCGAGGTAAAATTTGTGAAAGTGGCAGCCATTTTGATTTTCTTTTTTTTCGTCCCGATTTCGTTCAAAATCGATATTTGAGCGTCCGAGAGGTCTCGTAATACGAATCCGAGGTATAATTTAGAAAAAGTGGCGGCCATATTAATTTTTATCATTTCCGTCCAGATTTCGTTCAAAATCGATATCTGAGCGTCCGAGAGAATTCTTAATACGAATCCGAGGTATAATTTGGAAAAAAAGGCGGCATATTGATTTTCTTCATTTCCGTCCCAAATTCGTTCAAAATCGATATCTGAGCGTCCGAGAGGTCTCTTAATATGAATCCGAGGTAAAATTTGGAAAAAGTGGCAGCCATATTGATTTTCTTCATTTCCAACCCGATTTCGTTCAAAATCGATATCTGAGCGTCCTAGAGGTCCCCTAATACGAATTTGAGGTAAAATTTGAAAAAAGTGGCGGCCATATTGATTTTCTTCATTTTCGTCCCGATTGTGTTCAAAATCGATATCTGAGCGTCCGAGAGGTCTCGTAATACGAATCCGAGGTATAAAATAGAAAAAGTGGCGGCCATATTCATTTTTATCATTTCCGTCCAGATTTCGTTCAAAATCGATATCTGAGCGTCCGAGAGAATTCTTAATACAAATCCGAGGTAAAATTTGGAAAAAGTGGCGGCATATTGATTTTCTTCATTTCCGTCCCGATTTCGTTCTAAATCGATATCTGAGCGTCCGACAGGTCTCTTAATATGAATTCGAGGTAAAATTTGGAAAAAGTGGCAGCCATATTGATTTTCTTCATTTCCAACCCGATTTCGTTCAAAATCGATATCTGAGCGGCCTAAAGGTCCCCTAATACGAAATTGAGGTAAAATTTGAAAAAAAGTGGCGGCCATATTGATTTTCTTCATTTTCGTCCCGATTTCGTTCAAAATCGATATCTGAGTGTCCGAGAAGTCTCTTAATACGAATCCGAGGTAAAATTTGTGAAAGTGGCAGCCATATTGATTTTCTTTTTTTTTCGTCCCGATTTCGTTCAAAATCGATATCTGAGCATCCGAGAGGTCTCTTAATGCGAATCTGAGGTAAAATTTGGCACTCCATTCATACCTTTATGCAAAAAAGTTTAATGTTACTATATAGGCGTGTGGGTGTATCTATGGATTTGCTTTTAAAAACGACATAGAGGTTTCGATATTTTTTCCATTTAAATCAACCTTCAATTCATTTTTAATCGTATGGCATTTATTTACGAACCTTGAGATTTTCGAGAAGACTAGTACGGTTGCCAGTTTTTGTTGCACTTTTAGCACCACCCAGGGGTTCTGTGTATGGTAACGGTGGGTACTCCCTACGGACACGGTGCAACTTCGACCCCCCTTTGTCAAGTGAGTGGGCAACTTGACTGTTAGAAGTTCGCAAGCCGCTCGAAGGCCTCTAACTTGGCTTAACGATTGCAGCCGGGATCAACGGCTTAGCGTGCCTTTCAAAGCACGAGAGTCAGTTAGTAACCACTCAAAGCGGTCACCCATCCAAGAACTGACCTGCGCCCACATTGCTTAACCTCGCACACCGCACGCGGTAGGTGGGTGCCGTTGGGCCACGAGCGCTCTAAATTCTTGATAGTTTGTGCCAAATTGCAATTCAATAGGTCCAGTAAAAGCAACTTGGTTGTAACAGACGGACTGACAGTAAGGAGGTGCGAATGGAAGTGAGGCCAAATTTTCTTTTTGGATGCTCCAATGGTAACTGGCAAAACCTACCTAATAAATTTTATCGTAGGAAAAATAAATGTTACACATGATATTGAATTAGCCGTATTTCTGTACTTCAAAGGACCAGAGTTTATGGCCGCTGCGCGCTGTTAGGTCGTTTACAGACCTATTGGTGTTACTGTAGTACACGGATATTTTTACTAAGAGCCATTTAAGACATGCTTTTATTTCATCGGCCCCTTCCCCTTCGGCCTCTCGGAAATGTATGATAATAGTTTTCGATCCTTATTTTTGCCAAAATCAAATGAAATTCAACAGTTTGTCGGTTCTCAGAATGTATACTGACTTTTTATCTGTTCATCTGTTAATGAATCACAATCACCAAACTTCGTATAGCGAAACCCCAGAATGTAACTACTTTTCTGGAGACCGCATCTAAATCGGTTCAGCCAAACGCGAGATAATCGTGGACAAACATACGAACCTGTTTTTTGTAGACGGTTAAAAATTTCGCTTAGTACGCGGGCGAAGCCGCGGGCAAATGCTAGTTGTTTTTATATTTCTAAGGTTAACGCGCATTTACGTTATATGGTTGTTACGATGTGTCAAATTATGGAAATCCTTAGAAATCACAGATAATACGTGAATATAATCTGAAAGTTAGGATTCATTAAGCTGGCGTCGTCAGTTGAACTAAATATCATAACTAATAAATATAATTTCTAATAAAGAAATCTTTGAGTCGTATCAACGCAACATTAACCCATACAAACACGTCGAGATATCGTGAAGTTCCTGAAGCAGCTACAACAATAAATTATGTGAAATACTACAATCATACTCACCTCATGATTTCATCTGTAAATATGCGAAATAGCGCAGCTGCCCAGTAATTGTAAACATTAATTTAAATAACTACTCAAATTGGCAAGCGGTTGAAAAAACATTAAACCGCGTAACTGGATTGGCCATTCCACCAATTACTTTTGATACATTGCTTCTTTCTTTAGCCAATAAGTCTTCTTGCAGTTAAACTTTTTTTACCAGCCAGTGTGTAGGGCTACATTATTTACAGGTTTTTTAAGATAGTAGCAACGGCTTCATAGTGGCTGTTCTAGATAGTAATTGCCTTATAAGCGAGTGTTGACTTGGCATTATAAAAAACCTAACACGGAGCTTGCCTTGAGATGGGCGCGCACAAAAAGTGACGATTTCAGTTTAAATAACGTTTATTTTTTATACAATGTTTGAGAAATAAACATAGTACTGGTCTGTTTTAACATAAACTAAGCAGAATGTGAAACTCTCAGTAATACATTGTAATAATGAATACCTTTACAGGCAACAATTAGCATTATTTTAAGTAATTAGTCAGACATTTTTCTAAACGATCTGTAGTCTCGCTATAGCACCCTTTTAACTACATAATTAATCTTATCTTTTTATTAGACTCAATATTCACAGAAGTCAAGAGTTCGATTTTCAACCCAAGTCACGTTGAATCCTACCTTCATATGTGTTCAAAGTTTCAATATTTTGAATTTATTACATACCTTGCTATCAACAACAAATAAATACACTACTATAGCAACTAACAAGTTAATACATAGATGTCCTAATTCTACGCCAGCACTTAAGTCGTAAAATAAAACTAACAACCAAGTACGTGTTTGTTAGTAATAGAAATAAAATTCTAAGTAAAGTGGAAACGGCGAATTCCTTTCCATTGCCTCGTTTTATCGGCGATGTAAACACAGCTTTATAAATATTAATAGTATTACACATGAAATATAAGCCCATTGAAGATTTTATGAACCTAGCTTATCTGACTGGTACCTTCTTATGGCATAAAATATTTGACATAATACATATATTGGCTGGCCGAAATCTTACTGAAACAGTAAAGACTTGAGAGGATAATGGATTGATGCAAGGCACTAATAGTAGATTATACACTAAGGGGATAAAGCACTGTTTTATGTCACGGGAGCGAATTGAATCCCGAACGTAACGAAGGACTCATAATTTAACTCCTGAGCGTAGCGAGGGAGTTATAAGTTAATTCCTGAGCGAATCGAGGGAATTAAGACTGAGTCCTGAGTGCAGTGAGGGGTTCAACCGCCCAAGACTAAAACAGTCTTATCCCCGAGGTGTATACTCTACTTTTCACACCTTATGCGAGACAAAAAAATAGGCTCAGTAGATATACACCACAGGCTACTTGGCTTCTTTGTAGCTGACAAATATTCAAAATAGACCAGAAGCACTGATTCAGACACAGACTTTACGCCTTTTACAGCTTTCCATTTGTCAAAATCGTTGTAGGCTTTTAGGTATTTTTCCTTTGACTTCTCTGGCAGCAGATTGTTGACAATGCCTATGGCATCTAATTTGATAAACTCAGGAGTCAAAACACTTTCATCACTCGACATTTTCAATATTATTTTTGAAATTAAATCTTCTATAGGCACCTACAAGAACTCGATTTGTTCGTCACGCGTGAACAAATGAAGGCGCGCGACGTTCCAAATTCGAAAGCACAAGCCGTGGTCCTAGATTCGAAATTCGAATTTCGAACACCGCGCTCCTCCGGACCGGGGTTCACACGGAGGCAAACTTCATTTATTTTGTCAAATCAAGTAGGCCATGGCCTAGGACAAATTGTGTTTAGCAAAATTAAACTTTATGCATATAGTAATAAGAATTATGAAAAGTGAAATCATATTATTAACCAGCGGGTTATAATGAAATTCAGTACAACATTATAACCCGGCTAATACCAAGGGATTTAATGTCTTGCTTTCGGTAGGGTTTACATGACCTATAATTCGGCATTGTCGAGCATGTGGTTTGAAAAACATGTTAAATTTTAATAAAACGGTTTCCATGGTCTGTAGATATGCAAGCATCCATGGATTACAGTTTCCGCTAGTACAGGACGTATAAGCGTATTTGCTGGCAACGCTATAATCAATTGTGATATAAAAATTGGCCAGGGTTGAGTCGGATTCGCACACGAAGGGTTCCGTATCATCGTTCAATTATGAGATCGAGTATGTTCAGCGAGATTTAGTGCGAATGATCGCTGTCATCTCAGTACTTTGTTTTAACTTTTAATGTCATTAACTGTACTAAAATGAGACAATTAGCCTCACACCTACGGCTGAAAATCGTGTAGTATTCCTGCCTGAGAAACAAGGGGTTTCCTTCTACAGTTAATCATCTTTGGGTCCGCAACATAAAAATAAAAGTACACATGACACATTTATGTACCCGAATACGAACATTAATCCCTAGGCCATGGACGTTTCCCTGCACATATTATATTGACTATTCTATTCTATTACCAACAGACGTAATTGCATAAATTTTATGGAATAAAGGTTCAACAAATAATAACTTAGTATCTTAGATACTGTCCTAGATACTCTAGTGTACAAAGGACGCCAGACGGTAAACATAATCTTTACCTTTCGACATTCAAACCATCTAATTTCCGTATCTGCACCGTTGCATATCTAAACCGCATCAATGAAGCCAGGAATTATAATATTCTAACAAGACCTAACAAAGAGAGCCTAGGGGGCTTTCATTACTTACCACACAGAAAAGTATTACAGATATGTAAAGCTCATAGGCGTATACAACCTTCTGAATGTAGCTAATATTACTGGCCAGTATGCGGAGGTCAGATCAAGAAAGGCTTGAGCGGTTAAGAGCCAAGCCGACAAATACAACGTTTTGTTAAAAAATATGCTCCGTCGACCTTTGAATTAGCTTTAAGGGGAAATTGTGTAGAATCGATGGTTATCTTCTGTTTACTTATGGATGGACAGACAAAGGAGGAAAAGTACTAAAAGAATACAATATATTTCGTCCATTATGTCTCACCTTAGGCCAAGAAATAAATCATAGGCTATCTGTCTTGCCTACCCACTGCTACTGGTAGTAGACTTACGTGAACGTCACGTACGTGATTACGTAGAACAATATTCCGGCTTAGCAAAAGGATATTGTTACAGATTTATCAGGGAATTCCGCAAATTACCCACAAATGTAATTCCATCAATGACTTAAAAAAAGGTTTGCGAACTAAATACGTACCTAAACGTAGAATTTATCAACCAAAATAGCATTTTACTTATTATTTTTGTTGTACATCGGGTTTCTGCGGGTGACGTCATACTCGTAATTCGCATTGAAAATGAGATTAGAGTCATCTCTGAGGTCGGTAAGATCGACGTCTGATTTTGATTCTCATTTTTGCTTTTGTTGTACTCTAACTATAATTGGTCCATACATACCAGATTTGATCCTCTCCAAAAAGTAGCCAATTCCGTTAAACCCCTCCTCTGTGGTTACCGCTGCACCCTAAAAGAACTTGGAGCCTGCTGGTCTGCTTACGTGTGTACTGTAAGTTAATACTTATATCAGATTATAACTTCTATTTATTTGCAATTTTCTTGCACTTATTCAGAGGACTGCACCTAATTCTGGTACAGACATTACTTGCTCTGTATTGGCTATGTGCGAAGTAGGTGGTGGGGGTAAGCTAGGCGATCGTAGCGCACACCATGGCAGAAATGTGTACTTACCGGGGACCACTGTCAAATTTACTTTCACGTTTTCTATTGGTTTCTTAACGGTTTCCTAGGATTCGTTTCGTTTGTATCTATTTATTTATTCTCTTATTTATTTCAGTAAAATTTCCAATACGGGGTCTTTCACGTTTACTAAAGTAAATAAAATATTCATGTGTCATTATTTGACATCTCTCAGTTTTGACATTGTCTCGGGACCTTTGACGTTTGACGTTTCAGACGTGCACATAGCCAATACTATATCTGTATAAGTATATGTCGTCGCGGGGCGGAGGCGACTTGCGGTAAAAAGAACGCGGTTCGGGGCACGTCGCACCGCACCCAAAAACCACCACGTATTCGGTAGCGCGGTAAAGCGGAGGCGGCGTGTGTGACATATGAAGCAGTAATGGGCAGTCGACAGTTTCGGAAAGATCAAAAATGCAAAACCGCCTCCGGCCCGCACCGCGCCGCGCTCGAGTTTTGATGTAGGTACTACAAGTTCGTCAGTCTCGTTGATGTCTTTTGTACGGTAAGTTCCTTAGAGCATACATCCATCAGCGCATCTTACCACACAACAGTATTTGACATAGGACCTATTTAATATGATCTCATTACCTATTTTTGACGTGATAACGTCTTTAAAATCGTTTTAGTCGGGTGAGATGTTCAGAAACTTGTGTCACACCAAAACCTCACGAGCGCGATCGCAGGTATAAGTGAAGTGCAAGTGAAGTAAGACGTTATCACGTAAACATCTCGATCGTAAACCTACTTTACAAACAACCAATTTTTTATCTTGTTTTGTAGTGCGTAAAGTGTGTACACCTGTTACGGTAATATTTAATGAGACCAGCTGTGTAGCAATAGCAATAAGAACTGCAACAGTAGAAACCTAAATATGTCACACAATAAATTTCATTTCATTTCATTTCATTTCAAAATATTATGCCAATTTTTGCGGGGGGCGAGGTAACACACATATAAAAAAAACTACGCACATTTACAATATATTGTTTCATTACTACGCACCCACATTAAAACAATCAACTCACTCTCTCACTCACATTCAAAAAGTTGAGCAATAAAAGTCGACCTTACTTTCGTTAACGTTAGATCCATTATTGGGTTACTATCGGATGGCCAAATTGACCAAAGTCGATAAGGACCATGTTTCAAAGAAATTCTCATAAACAGTAGTCCTTACTTCTTTAAATACGGTGACGTCAAAGTGAAGTTTCACAGCTAACCCTAATGGTCAAGCACGAATGTTTTTAAATCTATTTTGTAATCGATGCTCTATTTACGATTTGAAATAAAACTTGAATTGCGCATAAAATTATAAATAAAGCAAAAATATGCTTACAGTATGTGAAATTATCATCAATCTTTTTGTAAATTTGATAAAGTACAACGTTTTATTACCCTAAACAGCAGATAAAGGTATTTTCACGGAGCTCTTCACACGACGAAAACGATTTCGAGACTGACTTATAATCGATTAATGAAGTAGTTTTTAATATTTTTATGCACATTGTGCCTATTTTTTGGCAGAGGGGTAAGTACGAGTATACTTATACTAATGGCTACTCCAGTTATGAATGCTCTAAGGTAAGTTCCAATAACTTGGGCCGCGAACGCAGATAGTGCAACAAGCGACGCGAGGACGATCTCTGTACAACAAACGGGGCCCTGTATTTTATTACACACTGTATGTGTGTCTGTATTAGCATACCGGCCTCATAAACTCATGTTCTCATTACACCAGTCGTCACTGTGTCTACCAGGAACACATAACCGCATATGCAAATATTCCCGGGCTAACGGGGGGTAATTACAGTGATTATGCGATCATGAACGTGAGAACAGCCAGAAACATTAATATATGAACAAAATACATGTCTGAAATATCTGTACACGCACTTCTGTTTAGTAGTGAAAGATCCTTGTTTAGTAGTCTTAATTCTTGTTCTGTACAGATATTATTTCGTTCGTGTAGTACTAAATACTTCTTAATTGATTGGAAGAATAGTAGAAATACTTACCTTACATACTCGTACCTACAAGTTTTTGTGATTGGCACTATTATTTCCTTGAAATGTGGTTGAATATGCCAATGGGAGGTGCGTGGCGCAGGACCGGTCATACCTAGAGGCACTCGTCAGGGGAGGCCTATTTCCAGCATTGGACGTCCTTCGGCTGATATGATGATAATGATGATGATGATGAAGTTAATTCTGTTAAAAACGAATCATTGGAATATTATTTCATTCGGATTTCATAAAGTTTAATTAGAAAGTAGGCCTTACCATGCAAACTTTTACGTAAACACAATTAAGATAAGACTTTCTTGTTTTAATTATTTCAAAACTAAACCAATCATACACAAACCAATATTCCGCTGCGCATCTTATTCAAAATTCGATCTTATATGTACGACATACAGTATAATTTCCAGGTAAATGTGTTGGTGAGATATAACACGGTTGAGTTGTATCTCGATTCAATCAGAGACCTAATAGAGATGATACCATTTGCATGCGTACGCGCAATAAAGAACTATGGAGTGTTTGTTTATTGCGCAAATGGCTTCTGATAAAATATTAAAATCACACAGTAGTCATTAAGGCGCACACACGATTAGGAAGGATGGCGAGTGTATTGGTATCCTACTTAGTTATTTATACAGGGCGGGCCCTGTAACAGGAGCAAAAAATAAACGGTGGAGTAATTAGCGGACCAGCAAATATTTCCAAGTTGTCTCAGTTGAAAAGAAAGATTTTTTCTTCAAAGATAGTCTACGTGTATTTTTATTACTTTTCTGAAGTGATATTATTGTCAATTTATTTAAACACCAAAAATATCCTAGATACAAAAAATGCTAAAACTAATATGAGTCATAACTTGATACTAACTCAAACACTGCATTGACTGATGCGCTATAATCTCATGGTGGCAAGATCCATTACTCGGAGGTCATAACTAGAGATCAAATTTCTCCAAATTGAAATTTTTTAAAACATTTTTGGACACCAGGAGTTACTGCAGATGCTCTAAGGAAGCGTCCTTTTAAATATTTACTCCAGTTACAGGGCCCACATAAATACATACATACATAAATTTGGAAATGTTTGGTGTATCCTGCTCAGATTTATGCATTCCATTGGTTCTGATTTTTAAAAAAAAACCCATTTTTTTTAGTTTAGTCTGTGAAGTATTTACAGTCATTTTGTAGTGGAATAAATGTGTAGAAAATTCGGGTATTTTTTTTCTATGCGAGTATAAGGATCAGTAATATACTGTTTATAGATTCTGAGCAGGATAAACCAAAAAATACAAAGTTCTGAGAAAAAAAGTAGGTACAACAAAATGTGAAAAAGACACTGAACGGTTTAATACCAACTTGGTATTGGTAACAACTTGCTCTCTACATAGATTAAACCATTTGAGATACTATTTATATTGAAAATCATCCATCAATGGTGAGAGGGGAGTTCACCCGACAGTCGCGGGTAAAAGCAACTACATACTTCTATGTATATCAATATTATAAAGAGGTAAAGTTGTGTGTGCATATGTAGCTTTGTAAATGTGTTTGTAATGGTAATCTACTTATCCGATTTCAATATTTCTTTAACTAGTATTTAGAACGAACCTTAAGGGTGGACATAGGCTATATTTTAGCTAGGTATATAACCACTTCTTACATACCTATTGAAGAAAAATATTCCTCTGACTGTCGCTGAACAGCAAATTTACCTTTCCCGATTAAATGTATGGACTTTGAAATAAACTTAATGAGCTGTTTGAAATTTCAGCGGCCATCTTGGTAGTAGAACATACGGTACTGCATATAATTAAACTGTTCCCCACACACATTCTGATTTTTTCAGATTACAAATTTCTGAGATTGATCTGTCAGAATGATCTTGACGTGCGTTCTGAATTCAGAGTATAAAAATTCAGATTATGAATTCCGAACGTACCTGTTTCTATACAATAAGTACGGAAGAGCATACACATCCGGGATTCAGATTAGGAATTCATATGACATTTGCAAGGTCAAATCTTTTGACAGTTGTCATCCCAGTACAATTTGTGTCACCATTGACGTTTGTTGCACCGGGATGACAGCTGTAGTTTGACAGCGAGACTACCTACTGAACTGATCAGAATGTTTAAGACATATGTGAGGCAAGGATCCAGAATTCAGACTATGAATTCAGATTATGAATTCAGGCTCGGATTCAGACTATTTAAGGCCAGCCTTAAATAAACTCCGATAGGTAATTCCGGCCCAATACGAAATCAGCTAAGCAAAAAGCAGCAAAAAGGGAATTTTGGATTCCCATTCTGTAGCCACTTACGAAAATTAGTTACTAAACGGCACAACGCAGGCCGAATACATAACCAGCTACAAACAGGGAATTTTGGATTCCCATTCTGTAGCTAGTTACGAAATTTAGTAACAAAACGGTACCAAAGGAATCGGGCGACCGTGTGTTGCATAAATCGCGTTCGATGCTCAGTTTAGTTTCGATTCTATTTCCATTACTATTTATTGATATTAGAATATTAGTTCAAGTGTTCGCGTTTTGTTTATTGTAAAATCCTTGCATCATATGGATAAGACAGACTTTGTTTGTAATCCTCAAATAACAAAACAATTTAGAGATTGCCGTATCTTCTAGAAAGTCATCTACCTACTCAGCTTGTGCATGCTTTCCTGCTTATTCCCGTTTACAGATATAATAATGTTTGATACCGGCACCTACTTTGAGCTGCTAATATCTAATACTAATCTCTTCACTAGATATCGGACACTCTCTCACACTCTGGAGTAGAGGGTCTATTACTCACTACGTATTATATTGGAGTCGGCCTGGTATTGGTAGCGCGCCAAGCCTAAACGCGCGACAAATATCGGTCAGTAGGGTAATGTCGTATTTTTTCGGACCCGCGTTAGGACATATCAAGATCACTTTTTGAAGGTAAAACTGTCAGTAAACAATTAGACATGCCCTAGCTCTTATTCGAAAACTTACACAATAACTCCGCTGATTTCAGTGAACGTGTTTAGAATAGGCCCCAAGGAAAGTGCAGGCTGTAGGTACAAGATTCTGTGGTACAAGCCTATCGCGCTAAAAACACGATAAGGCCGTGCATGCAACAATTAAGTTTCACATTTATCGCGTGGCGTAATTTCATCGCGCCGTATATTTAGAGCTCTAATAAGCGCGATTAGGCCCGTTATCCACATACCCCGAAGCTTGTTTTTGCGTGATTGCTCCGCGGTAGCTTGTAGTTAGCTACTTCATCTTATGTTTCATGGGTAGTATAATATATAGACGCTAGCGGACACGCTACTAAATAAATACCAATTATACATTTTCAATTCGATTGGCTTCACTAATTCAAACCTTAAGGTCTGCTTTTGTTCATCGCTTCGCATGTGTTTTTAATTTCAATATATCTCACAAGCTCATTTTCCCGCTCTAATCTAACGTATTTGCGAGCGTGCAAAACAATATAAAAGCAATGAAACGAACTGAACCTTGAATAAATTCTAATTAGTTGACCTAAAAACCAGTCCTGTGCTGCGTAACGTGGTTCTAAGGTGGTACACAACGTTCTATATTAAATTAGCCATCCTTTCGCTTGTTCACTGCATTAAAACAATCGCGCAAAAAAACGTCTAACCTCTTTTTTGTCTACCCTGGATTAATAAATTCTTTACGCTATTCTCGCTCTGAGCTCAGCGTTTCCGTCAGGAATTAAGTTAGGATTAGGATCCATCATTCATCCGTGCTCAGCAGTTAGAGGTGCAGTCAATGAAGTTTTTGTTTGCAGGCCCTCTTGCACTCAGCCTTTCTGGGGTGTCAAAACAGGTCTCAGAAATCATCAGGCACAGATGGGTTTCAGAACCACCAGAGCAGTAACATTTTTGTCGCTCGGCTCGATACTTGTAACTTGGACCTTACCTGCAAGCCTGGGGCGTCGGTCAATCAGCTCGCTTCGACTAAGCAAATTCAGCACAAATAAATATTCCTACATAAACAACCACATACAGTTAGATAATAAATTGCTATCGCCCTTTCAATGGACAATCTTTATTGGCTTATTGTGCGAAAACCTGTGTTCTTACGAGTTCGTAACGATATGACATATGTATAATCTGAGCTATGAAGTGTTCTGTTCTCGAAACAAAATTGCTGACCCAGGATTGTTATGTTTTATGAATCAGGGCAATAACTACCTATCAGCCACGACTTTCATTCCAAAACCTTAATAATTCTTTAGCGTAAGTTGCCTTTTTAGAGAAGTCTCATCCGAGGTGATCATAATTCGTTCAATATTCAATATTTATTCATTAAAATAAGCGGTTTGTGAAACGACCTACGATACCTACATCAAGATGTGTGTCGCAACAGTGATCGCTAATGCTGGCACATAGCACATATTTACTCTTATATGTCAAATTTTACTTTGTTTTTTATGAAATCGTATATCGCCTATTTCCGCATAATAAGGCATAAGAGCAAGATATCACAAAAACTCATAAAATGACAAATAATCGTCGGCCTGTTTAGCCTAGTTGGTAGTGACACTGCCTCCGGTAAGGGCATTTGTTTCTGTGGTGAGCAGAGACATTTGTTCCTGAGACTTGGATGTTTGCTATGTATTTAAGTATATATATATATATATATATATATATATTAAATATACCGTCGTCTAGTACCCATAACACAAGCCTTATTGAGCTTAATATGGGACTAGTTCGATTTGTGTAACAAAATTGTCCCCTAATATTTATTATTAAAAAAAACTTTTCCACTTTAGAGAAGCTTGCTTATAAGGTGTCATTTTTATATTTGCACACTCACGGCCCACTGGCTCGGCGAAGATTAATCTCACTTCTGATATCTTGCTCTTAGCTAAGCGACCATTAAGCAGATACGCCACTAACCGACTAAAACATCCCGTCAGCCTCCACTTAAACGGATTAGATTGTGTCTATCCGTGTAGCCATGGCTGACTACCGCGCCGTATCTTGTATTAAAATTAATAGAAAACACATTAGTTAGCTTTAAACAACGACTTCACCCGCGTGGAACTCGTTTATATATCGTGCGTACTTATTTCCGGGATGAAAATTGCAGCGGGGTTTTTCGGGATACAACCATTATTAAATGGATACGTCTTACATTGCCTACCTATTTTTTTTTCGTCACTAAATAGAATAAACACCAATGCGTAGCTTGTGAGCCAAATGCACGCAGAAATCTCTCAATGCCTTACACGTCCAATACAATAATGATTTCACATTGTTGTTGGGGCTATCTCGCTTAAGCAGTGCTTCAAATATTTTTGAAGAATCGAAAGTTGATAGCTTTCAAGCTATACTTCGTAAACGAGTTGCCTCCCTGATGTGCCGTTTGCGAGACAGTACCAACAGTCTCCTGAACACAATTTTTGAAGTATTGGAGTGCTCAATTTTGGATCACTGGAACTGTAAATGTAAAAAAATGTTGTAATCCAATCCAATTTAATTCAATTTTAATCTAAACCAATGTGTTTCTTAATCCTAAAGTACAAAGTCAAACGAATGTAGGTGGGGTAGGTATATATAAAAGAACAAGTGTCATTGAATAGTAACGATAACATGTCACACGCTGATTGTCCACTGCAGCTTGATATAGGCATATAATTTATTAACAAGGCATAATTTGCGATATACACTGTTACTAAAGCTCAGAAAAACAAACTTCTTATCTCGTGCCTGGACTTATGCATAATTAATAAAGATTTCGTCTGATAACGTCAATCATTTAAACTTCTTGCACGCTACGGTCCAAGATATGCACATATACATTTTTCGCTTCGTTGCTATGGTGTAAAAATATCTTTGACATCGACGGTGCAGCTCGTTAGCATTTAAATGTTGTGTTTATTGTAAGAAACTAGGACAGGGCCCAAATGGAAAAAATACGCGAAAGGACATGTTATAAGCATGGGTCAAACTGTAATAATATGCATATTACATAAACTATACTTAGCTGTTTTAGTTTTGAATTGTCGGATCAGTGAACCATTCCCTATAGGGTAAAACTGTTAGTACCACAAAATACCATTTGTTCGCCTCCTTCCAGTACTAATGTACTATCGTTAAATGAACATAAATGTGTAATTGAAAGATAATAAGAAGCTTAACTACTATTTTCTTACAAAAAGTGCATATCTATTCGTAACCACATCAGTTAGCAGAATTTGTAATCCACCCCAGTAAGTGGATTTAGTTAGAACTGTCTTGAACATTTCAATTTTAACGGTATTCAATGAAGGTATAAATAGCTAAAGACCTAGTTATTAGCTATGATCCGCCGCCAACATGTCTGGCCTGCCAGCGATGAGGCACATGCAAAAAGGTCAAATACTAATGAGTAGAGGCAATTAACTGTTTTCCCAATGTTTGAAGCTTTTTCAAATAGGTCACAAAAAACAATAGGGGCTTTATTTGTAAAACCGCAGGCAGGGCCGGTATTTGTAAACCATCGGAAAAGCATAATTCCATTTTTTTAGGGTTCCGTACCTCGAAAGGAAAAATCAGAACCCTTATAGGATCACTTTGTTGTCCGTCCGTCCGTCCGTCCGTCCATCCGTCTGTCTGTCTGTCACTACCCTTTTTCTTAGGAACGCGTAGAGGTATCAAGCTGAAATTTATATCAAATACTGAATTCTACTGTCCCTTGGAGCTGTGAAAAAATCAAACTTCTAAGCGGTCGCAAACGTCAAAAGATACAGCCATTTATGCCGCAAATTTCCGCACTTAGTCCGTGGGTATTTCCCGTCAGATAAAGGAAAAATTGCGAAACCCGTAATTTTTTAGTTACATCATATAATAAAAATATTTTTACGGAACCCTCGGTGCGCGAGTCCGACTCGCACTTGGCCGGTTTTTTTATTTTTTATTATATGAGTAAATCAATATAATGCTTTTGTTTTTGATATTTAGCAATATAACAGAGAACTCGTTATCATTTCTCATGTTATTGTTGATTTCTTCGCATATTATTTAAATGCTAAGACCGGGCCAGATTCGACTAAACAGCTAGTAACGTGTGTAACTTACGTTAGGTTAGGATCTAACAGTCCTTATTAGCACGGAATTTGAAATTTAAATCAACTTTACACACGCTCGAAAACGTTACGTAATCACCCCTCAGCATTTGAGTTAACTCCAAGGTTAGTCGAAAGTAGTTACTATGACATGTTAGAACTGTGACAGACGGACAGGCAAAGCCCCACCATAAAAGTTCCTTTTAGGTACGGAACCCTAAAAATGAAATAGAGTATCTAGAAGCCCGTCAATGTAAAAATGCCAGGTATGCAAGAGGAAACCCTATTCTCAACTAATTAATTAACGTGTGCTTAAACAGTTGGAAATACACTAATTACCTATACATAAGGGTTTATTTCCTTTTACCATTTACTTCTAAACGCAGCGTTAAGGTTTTATGGATAGAGCTCACATTTAAGGAAATTCACAAAGGATAAAGACAGGTTCAAAAATCTGTATTTAATGAAGGGTCGGCTCTCAACCGTCGCCAGTATGTCTAGAGTAGATTTCTAATAATAGATGAGTATTGTAAAAAGCGAAATATTAATGACCATAATGAATGAAGTAAACGAAGCAAGAATAATTCATAAAATGATTATGAGTTATTACATTAATGCAGATATTATTAACCAACCGTATTATTTTCCTACATTTATGTATTTTTAAAAGGGCAAAGCGTTGGGGGGTCAAGAGGACTCGAAGTAAAGTTAGACCTACGTCTTATGTAAAAACTAGACGATTGTTAAATAATTATATATACATTGTAAAAAGCATAAAGTCATCTCTCTGATGTTTGTATTTCATATGTACGAGTATATGTTCGGTGCAATTGCACACACGTGAGTTCGCCTCGTGCGCTCGATCAACAAAAAGCACAGCAATCGAAAAATTTATATTTAACCTTTACTTTTCGGAACTAACGCGACCGGATGCATTCGATTATTAACATTAACATTCAACATTTTTACTAACATTATATAAGTATTATAATATAACATTCGTAGTAAAATTTTAAGATAGTACCTAAACATTTTATTACTTCTCTGCGGACTTCATAACAACCCGAATAATATATATCGAAATATATGGATACTTTAGCTGCAGTTTGAAATACAGCAGCAAGCTCGAATTGACTTCTTTGTTTTCTTTTTTCAATAATACACTTGCTATTAATTAGATTTAATCGATTGTGTGAGCCAAATGACACCATATTGAACCAAAATTTGTTAATGATAAGAAGTTTGACCAGCGTATGGTGTTATTTTATTTTTTTCAATATCCTTACTACTGGCTACAACGTACATATTTTTTTAATAAGCTGCCAATAATTATAAGTGCCTATTACGTAGCTATCCATTTTGTTATACCAGCTTGCAGTGTTTCAAAATTGGCGTTTTTGTTTTGTTACACAAACGACTCAGTGGTTCGACTCTGCTTTACTTATTAGGTTATTCCTAAAAGATTCATATCTGCACAAGATAGTTAATATTTCAGATTACCTAAACATGCCTTTCAACGTCATGAAATGACATAATTACATCGTGTCATTTATGTTTAAACATAATTGAATAAATAACGAAATAACCACTTCTTATCTAATGACAGCCGTCAAAGAAACTAGCTATCAAAGGACTAAAGAAGGCATTTAAGACCTTTTATACATTTTCTATACACTAGTTTTACAAACCAACCTGCGTCGCCACCGTTCTCAATAGGTAGTTAGGATTTTATTTTTAGGCAATCATAATGTCAATGCCGAAAACTGAGTGCCCTGCCGATAAGTGGGTGTTTCACCCTAAAGTTTTTAACAAATATATCATCAATTTTAATTACTTGTTTCATAGGAGCTCCAATCTTGGCTATTGTTAAAAATCTTTTATAACCTAAATATACTTTTTTTTATTTCATTATAATTTTAATATAAGGCGTAAGGAGCGTTCGTGGCCCAGCGGCGCCCGCGTACCGCGTGCGGTATGCGAGGTTAAGCAATGTTGGGCGAGGTCAGTCCTTGGATGGGTGACCGCTTTGAGTGGTTACTAACTGAGCGCTCCCGTGCTTTGAAAGGCACGTTAAGCCGTTGATCCCGGTTGCTGTCTATGATAGCAGTCGTTAAGCCAAGTTAGAGGCCTCCGGGCGGCTTGAAAACCTCTAATAGTCAAGTTGCCCACTCACTTGACAAGCCTAATCCCAATATGGTCTAGTTTCCCCCTCGGGTTAGAAGGTCAGATGGCAGTCGCTTCCGTAAAAACTAGTGCCTACGCCAATTCTTGGGATATTAGGTAGCGGATCCCTGGCATCCTTCAGGATGCAACTGTACTGGGAATAACGCTAGGAGGATGAATTTTAATATAAGGCGTAGATTTATACTTTCTTATCAGGCCAACATTCTTTTAGATGGTTTGCTGTCATATAAACGACCTCTCGGAGTATTTTTGCACACACCAGCGATCACACAATGCACACATGGGTAATAAACCACCTGAGAATCTTAATTCTTAAAATATGTTATAAAATGTAATTGCAATAAAACAAGTTACTTATTAGTTGTGTCGTTTTCATGGCATAATCGTAGCGTGGTGATCGCCTTAGGTATGTCTAATATCAAAAGTAAATCCTAAATACGTGTAAATAAACTAACGCATCTCTACAGTAATATTTCTTATGAATAGTCAAGACGCGCTGTACGGTGAGCAACACAATTAACAGAGTTAATTGAGGTCCGTTAATTAGAGACGTGTCGCGTAGGCGCGCCCCCGCTGTAGCGACAACAACACAAAACACCATGGGACCACCCCATAGTCTTAAGCGCGAAAATAAATATGGAACTATTTATTTAAACTTTATTGCCCAGTAACATTTAGTAATACAAAAAGCTAACTTAATGCCATAAGATTTGACCAACCAGTAATACAACAATTCAAGAAATCGATTTGTCATAAGAGCTTGTTCTACTCATAATAGACTATATAACCATACTGACATATTCTACCAAAAGTATAGTAGTTATGTAACCGCAGTAAGAAACACTTTATAGATGATTAGTGACTGTATGTGCTTAAGTATTTTAATTTCATTTGTTTTTTTTTTTACTTTGTGCATATTTTTCCTCATAAGTGTAGACATACAAGTGAAAACTTTGCTGGCTTATGATCTACCTGAATGTTGTAACTTTATGTACGTATGATTGTTGCTGTTTGTTTTCCTTAATAAAGAAAATATAAAAATATAATATATATAATATAACGACTTGAAGTTAGGCATGAAAATAGTATGTAGATACTTAGATTAATCTTGAATTGAAACCATATTCCTGTCTATTACAATCATATAATCGGTATTATCCGGCCGCTATCAACTTAAGCACGAAATCTTATCTTATTTATTTTTTATTATCGTGTTAGTTATGTACCACCTAACTAAAAAGGCTAGCTACCTCAAGTAACAGATAGGTAGGTAGCACATCACTGTCTGTATTTTATTTTTCGTTAGAGTTTGTTTTACCTACATACATTTTATAAGACTCTGCAGTGTATGATGACGCTTGATCTAGTCGCCTACGCTCCATAGTAATAGTACGAGTACAACACTTTACTACTTTACTTTGGTTTAGTTGGTATTTTGGTTTTAGTTTGGTTTGGTTTACTTAAATACAACATGGCCTCTATTTTATACGATCCCAAATCATATGACGGCGACATTTCTCGCAGTCCTCTGTTTAAACGCGAGAGACCTAGCTCTCTTATTTAAATGTATGAGAAAGGTAGAATTAATATCAGTCTAATGTCGATTACAGGCACGATAAGTACGATTTTGTTTGCCGTGATAATCTCGAGACGGATGCAATTTGCAATAAAAAGGAGACTCTTTTAGAGTGTGTCTATTTACATTTCACTAGTATTTGACAATGAACCTTTTCTTCCAACTATTAAGGTTCCTTTTTTAAATAAGTTCCTTATCACAAGCGACAGGGAAAATTAAAACTAAATAGACATAATTTCCTATCGTGATTAAATTAGACTTTCATTGGTTTTTAGTAGATTCCAGTTTAAGTGGTTAAGCTTTCATTATATGATCATGACTAGACCCATATGTGACGTGTACTTTTGACCTTATGTCCAAAGTATAAAGTGCTAGATTGTATACATGTTTATGACGACTGTGCCTACTTAATAAACATTTGCACAACAGCTCGATCTATCTATCTAATCGATAGCTCGATAACATACCTCCACCTCCTGTTAGTACATTCCTCTGAAAATGGCAAAATAATTGGAGTTTTGTTTTTTAATTTTCGATCAAAGTGTACCTATAAAATTGAAAAATTTGCCGCCACCGGTGAAAGTGGTGGGATACAATGCATAAATGCGATTATTTTTTTCTATTTTTTCATTGAAATTATATAAAACAGTAATATATATATTTTAGGGTTCCGTATCAAAATGGTAAATAAGGAACCCTTATGGTGCCGCTTTATCAATCTGTCTGTCTATCACATTGCTAAATAACCCAAGAACTACTATTGTCATCGATCTGAAATTTGGAAAAGTTAGAAAGAAGCTTAATCCACATGCATTGAACATGTTTTTTTTTTTATTTTGATAATTTACCCGTACAAGAGGGGGTAAAAGTTCAAAGTCTAGTGACTATGCCAAGTGGGGTGACTTGCCAAGAGGGCTTGAATTGCACATTCAAATTGTTTTTTACGGTGTATAAATTTTGATTTATAACGGAAAATGTAAAAAAAATCGTATACCTCGTATGTACCTCCCAAGTTTACCAAGAAAAAAAATTTAATGATTACACAACGTTAATATCAATATAAATATTACAGGAAAAATATTATTGACGTAACTGGTGACCGAAGAGCTGGCGGTTTCCTCGCTCAACGTATCAGCATTGCGATACAGCGAGGAAATGCCGCCAGCATCCTCGGTACAATGCCTCAAGGGCCCGTTTTAGATTTAAGTTAGTTTTAATTTTCTTTATATTATTTTGGTTAAGTATTCTTGTATATATTTTCCTTGTAAGTAAATTGTACCACTATCTAGATTATATATATTTTTATTATAAAAAAACGTTTCAAAACTAAGTTTGTATCCGATAGATGGCGCTGCCCCATAGCGTTTAATTTCTCCTGAAATAATAGGGTCGGGACGGGTACGTACAGGTAGGTACAATATCGTTGTACGGAACCCTCGGTGCGCGAGTCGGACTCGCACTTTACCGGCTTTTTTTTAATAACAATAACAAGGTTTTTGTTTATATTCAGGCTAATAAAATAATCATTTAATTAAGTAGTCAATTGTTTCACTTATTTTATTAAGTTTATTTCCAATAATTAACACTAAGATGTGCAATTGCCCCCTATTTTCTTTTGAGTATTAGTATAATTTCGTTAGTCGACGCTTAAAAAACGCGCAACAGATTTCCGTTTTGCCGACGCTACTGGCTAAGAATTAAGCAAAAGAGAGTAGTCGGACGTCGGCGCGCGTGCCTTGCTATGAAATAGGCAGCTGTTAAGACTTCCTTAGTGAAAACTACCTAATCTAAGCGCCTTTTAAAATGCGTTAGCAAAGCATGTATTTAATATTGTGTTGCATGTGTATTGCGTTTTATTTGTTCACGTACGTCTTCGCCGTTGTACATTTTTTTAATGTACACTCTTTTTCACGAATCTAACTTTATTTAATTATTTTCTGATTCGTGTTAACTTGACGTGGCGGTTACCATTTATCTCGATAACATTTTCAATTATTTGATAGAGAGAACTAATACCAAAAAAGTGATACACGCACACGGAAATCGAATCGGGAATTGTGAAAACCTAATGTCATCATCCTCATCATCATCATATCAGCCGATGGACGTCCACTGCTGGACATAAGCCTGCCCTAGCGCCACAATGACCGGTCCTGCGCCATCTGCATCTAGCGGCCTCCCGCGACCTTTACTAGTCCACCTTGTAGGGGGCCTACCCACGCTGCGCCTTCCAGTACGTGGTCGCCACTCGAGAACCCGATATATTAACCTACTATTGTGTTCCTACAACAAAACGCTTTTACATATGTACATAATATTAAAGGTAAAACGGCAACAGAACATTAACCAGTCACATAATTACGAGCATATAATTACAAGGAAAATTATAAACATATATCATTGCAAATTACACAATTGTTGAATAGAAATGGCAAAACAATGCTTATTGGAAGTCTTTGTTTTTTCATAGCTTCCTTATACAAGTATAATTGTGTAATAAAGCTATTATTTGTATTTCTATTAGCTAGTTGGAATTAATTACCATCATTGCTTAATTGCTCCTCTTACAGGTGCATAATATACACTAGTGATATAAATTCTGATTCTGTTTTGCGACCTTTTTATGTGAATAAGTATTCATATGGTATTATCTTCAGAGATATTATTATAATTTCTTGTATGCGTCTATGTTTACCCATACATACAACAGTGCATGAATACTAGCTAATTATGTAGCCCATTGTCCACAACATTGCTTTTACGTCGTCCACGGGAAAAGAGAGGGTCTATTCTAATCCTTTACGTGTGGTAAAGGGTATGTTACTAAGTTACGCTGAAATGACTAAATGTTAGAAAGTTGTGACCAGGGTTAGGGCACGGTAAAAAAAATACGGGGCAGAAATTGGAAGGTGAAAGTTGTCCCGAATCCTCACGGACGTTGTCGATAATTCCCAGTCAACAATAAATTATTATTATTCGTTATTAGTGTACACCGGCCTCAAGTCGCTTCAGGAAATAAGGTTGTGGTCTAATTCAATCGTCCGGCTCCGTGCGCCGGCGCGATTTATTGGGGTGCGCGCGCGCTGCCGTCGAGTCACGATGCGCTACTCCCGCGGCCGCCGGAAGAATAGTCACCTCATGAGATACATAGAATAAACACTTATTTCCTTTTCTGTCCCTGGAAACCTTTTACCTTGGGAAGTGATACAGATTCTTAGAAAATAGATACGTGAGGAAATTGTCTGCACAACAACCTTGTATTTTTGGTGCATTCTAAAATGAATTAGGTATGTTAGGCTTTATATTTTAGACTTGTACTTCTTATTCGCATTTCTTCACAAACGCAATTCTTCACGACAGTCGTTATTCAGTAACACATTTAAGTACATTCATTTATTCATTAGCATTACAGATTTAAAAAAAATAACTGTGAATAATTACGAATGTGTTGAAATGCATAATGTTAAATTCTTAAAACGAAACAGATATAAAAATGGGTCTATTGTATTGAATTAATTACATTTTTTGATATGAAATTAATGGGAGCGTAATCGAAATTTCGCAAGATGAAAGCGGCACCTAACTACGTAACGGAAACGGCAGCTTTGATCGAACAATACTCACAATTTAGCTAATAATTAAGTTGATTGTTACTTATAATGTATTCTCCTTATTCATAAACGTTACTTAAACAATTTTTCTTTGTTTGAAAGAGCCAAAATGTACAGATTTAAAAAAAATAACTGTGAATAATTACGAATGTGTTGAAATGCATAATGTTAAATTCTTAAAACGAAACAGATATAAAAATGGGTCTATTGTATTGAATTAATTACATTTTTTGATATGAAATTAATGGGAGCGTAATCGAAATTTCGCAAGATGAAAGCGGCACCTAACTACGTAACGGAAACGGCAGCTTTGATCGAACAATACTCACAATTTAGCTAATAATTAAGTTGATTGTTACTTATAATGTATTCTCCTTATTCATAAACGTTACTTAAACAATTTTTCTTTGTTTGAAATTTTGGTTAAGAGAGGTTTGCTATGTTTAATGAATAACACGGTATATCATTAACAAGGAATGATTTATTGAATAACTTTATAATGTCATCACATTGACTTATAACTTATTGTCTTACGAGTGTCCTTGCGTAGGTAGGTATACGACGTGAACGGAAATCGTGCGATTGGATGCTTGACTACTACCCGGTGGCTTCAGTAAATTATTATCCTGGCTTTTTAATAAGATTTGCTCTTTACTGGCGCGTGTTCCGTTTCAACAATCACAACAATGGAGACTACAGTTCCAAAATGTGGCATGAATCGAAAATAAGTTCAAATTATTCAACAACATTTACTTGTACGAAACAGTAGAAGCAATCATACTGCAATAAAGATACATTTTGTACCAGTTACAATGAAACAGATACAAAACACACTTAGCCTCGTACCGTGCTCTACAGGCGTTTTTCCCTTAGATAAAATATTGACCGAGCAAAATTCGCAACAATAGCACCGTTAGCATCGATAAATAATGCATCAGATATATGCTATAACTCCCGTTTTAATGACGAAGCCCTTTGTTAACTATTTTAATACCAACTATTGTTACTAATGGCTGCGCTTGCTTTGAATTTCTAAAATAGTGATTTTATCGTATCTATAGTAGCGAGTTGATATATCGACACGTCCCTGGAATGGAGATGTATTGTTATTGCTGACTACCATAGAATAAGTATGTACCTGCCTGAACAAATCCACGGGCTAATTGTGCAATGGTCTTTATAATAAATAATTCGACCACCATACGCACTCTGTGGTCTAAACTGAGAGATTGTTAGAGAAAGTGAAATAAATAAAGAGGAGTAGAAGTAGTAAAACGCCAAATGGCCTTTTTTGGAAACGCTAAGAAAGAGCGATACATACTTATACCCCCTTATTCATAACCGTCCATCAAGCCTCTATTAGTTAACAAGCCGCTAAAGTTGGTTTGTCCTTATCTGTCACTTTGACATTTATGTTTGTGAGAAAGGTACAAGACAACTTTTAGTTAACAGAGGTTTGTTAAGTTTTATGAATCTACTTCTAAATCAAAATACCTACATCAAACATATCGCTGTTCACGGTTCTTTTCCAAAAAAATATTGGTAAATATTTTATCCAAAACCTGTACGTTTGATATCCCGAAATAATAATTATTTTTGACACTATGAAATTTTATGGCGAAGAGCATGACATATCGAGATACCACTAGCGGTAGCGAGCGAGCAAGTCAAAAACACAGGAGCCTCAGCCTTAATAAATATTTTAAATCTTAGGTGCCTGCCTTATTGCTACCTATTCTAGTCCTAATATAGTTAGGTACAAGCCATGGAAAAGTAATGGTTTTTTCACCAATTACTGTCGTTCTAGTATTAACTCGCAACATAGAACACATTAGGGGCTAATGGTATGATAAAATGATCAACATAAATTCAACAAACTTCAATGTAGGTACTATCACCAGCACGAAACCTTTTTCGATGGAAAAGTTACACAAGATTACATTTTCTTCCAATCAGAAACTTTATTCCAAGTCCATGCTATTAAATCTCAAATTTAACACAAGCCTACGAAAGATATCCTTCGATTTACAACAATGCTTTTATGCTTCTCACCATTCCTCATTCTATTTATTTGGCCCCGCGGCTGTATTACATTACAATCGAATATAATCGATTCCGCGCTCGATTTCCCATCAACACGCTGTATAATAACCAACTCGTACCTGAATTGTGGCCGACAATTTCTATTATTCGATACATCGAGCCTGAGGGCGAGTGACAGTCGATACGCTATCGGGGGTGCCAACGTAACGGATGGCGGTTGCATGTGATACTGGCCTTATATTGCTGAATATATTAAAATAAGTCGTTTTGCTGACTTCCTGCCCTAGAGATTTATAGTTATAATACGTCATTGCATGCGCCGTAAATTTTGATAAATGTCGTGTGTTTTACTTGTGGTTTTACTTACAACTAGCACGTCCAATATAGTACAGTCAAGGGCAAAAATCTGTATCGAATTAATCGTCTCATAAATAGGTACCGAAGCTTTAACACGCCAACAACTTAAGCTTTAACAGCCACGGGGCATATTTTTGAATAACTTGGTTTATGCACCCACATTTTTGCACTTAGCAGTACCACCATATCAGCCCGAGGAAGTCTACTGCTGGACATAGGCCTCCCCCAATTTAATGGGAGAAAAATGCCATAATCGCCACGCTTGGCATGCGGGTTGGCATCGCATCTCCACCGCACTCCAGGGATGCTGCTGCCCATCCCACGGTGGTCTTGGTCGTAGTTTTAGGACATACCTACACAGGTTAGCAGTACACACCTAACGTCACCTGGAGTCGGTTCCCGTGTGGGTTTTTACTAATTATGCAGTTCTGTGCTTTTGAACTCACGTTATAATTCCATGAAAGCTAGTTGTCGCTAACGCTAAGCCTTCGGACAGCTTGTGAAATTCTAATGGTCAATCAAACTGTCCTAACTGTACAAAGCCGCTTTGGATTGGAAGATCGAACGAATGGCTTACTATTATTCACTAATTTGTGATCTATTCTTCTAAAAATATGTATTACTTATACCATATGTAATTTCAGTACTTACACCACCTTAGAAACCAAGGTTTGTGTAAGATTGTCCCCATATTCTTGTCACATTGTTACAAATTTATTTATTCAAAGATAAATTAATCGCGTGAGCCTAGTGCCAACCATCCGACAAAGGATTTGTTCTGTAATTACCGCTACGCTCGGGGCTCGCATTTGTCAACTCTTGCGCATACACGCCATTATTGTTTATCGTATCAGGCTAATGAACACAAGCCATTATAGGCTCCTGTCTAATATAAAATCACTACTGTTTGAAATTAGAATAAGGCTTACTAGTATACACAATTTACGTGAAGGCGACAAGTTCGGTGACATTTCAGGCGCCTATAATGCTTAGCCACTTTATTAGAAGTGTAACATGTAGGTACTTAAAAAATACCTAACACTTGTATTTGGTACCAAGAACAATAAAATTAACTATTTATTCTGCGAAGGCAGACGTACACCTATTTAGGTAATAATTAAAAAAAAAACAAAAACAATATTAAATGAAACTATAAAACGGATTTAAATGCGTGTATAATGAATGTATTTTTCCCCTCACTAGCTCGGAAAGCCGCCTTTTATCCTTTGAAACAAGCGCATCTTATCCACAAGTGGGGAAAGTAATTTGACCTTGGAGCGTGTTTGAGTAGCTTTTGACAGATAACAAAACGTAAAACGCTCATAATAATGGTTAGTTTGATATCAATTATCGTTAAATATATGGTTTGAGAATTTAATACAAAATACCAAATTTAGCTTTATTTAATGATTTAAGTCGTAAACCTTTAAATTCTATAAATAACATTTGTTTTATAATGATATTGAGTATAATTGTAAACGCACAAGTTGAGTCGATGCAATTTCAAAACGCATCGTCAGAAATGTCATCATTGTCAATGTCAACTAAAATATACACAACTTGTCACGGACTCCGACTCACGTAAATATTATACACAACTTCCAGAGTTTTCTGTTATAATATCGTAAAAAATCGGTGATTCCAGTGATGAAAATCATGCCTGTGGAACTGTGTTTTTTTGCAGGTTGCACTTTCCTCGCTATAGTGAGGAGAAAAGTTTTGTGTTACACACGGGTGCAAAGTTGTATTTTACTTCGCGTGTGTTGAAACACTCGCTACGCTCAGGATTCTATTTTAGAACCACTCGCTTCGCTCGTGGTTCAACTATAGAATCCTTTCGCTGGCTCGTGCTTCAATTCCACACTCGCGGGTAAAATACAACTTTGCACCCTTGTAAAACAAATAACTATTACACCACACCTTGCCAAAATGCGCGTTTTTCACTTTTTGGCCAAGTGGTGACGTAAAATTGTGTACAAAACATGACGATTATGACCGATTATGACCCTCGCCTGCTGCTCGGGCCTCAATCATCTACGATATCGGCCTTTCTTTGTTTTACAACCCTTAATATTGTATCGTAAATAGCTATTACACCACACCTGTGCTGCGCGTCCGGAAAAACCCACTTTTTGTCACTTGGCCAAGTGGTGACGTAAAATTGTGTATAAAACACGGGTCGTAAAACAGAAAGCCCTCTCTCGCATATTTATGACCCTCGCCTGCGGCTCGGGCCTCAAACATCTGCGATATCGGCCTTTCTTTGTTTTACAACCCTTGTATCGTAAATAGCTATATTACATCCCGACGTTTCGAGCCCTTTGCACTTTGCAGCACTCATGGTCAAGCGGGTCACTGAGCGAGTGAGCAGGCGAGTGTCATCGAACTTCGGGATGTAATAAATACTTTATACAGGCGATTTAAATCCGTTTTATAATTTGATTTAATGTGTAACAGTCGCGGAAACCAAAGACAATATTAAAAATAATATTTCCATAAAAACGCATTAAACAAAACCACATGTCATTAACAAAATTAAAATAAAATTAAAAAACAACATTACCTATATAATTTAAAGGAAAGTTTGAGGTGTATTATGTATGTTTATAGAGTTAGTGTCTCTGTCAGAATAAATAGGAGTAACTATATGAAATTAATTTAATATTCCAGAGATGGGAGATCGAGATAAGGTCTCTCAGCGTCGAAAATATGATTGATAAATAATAGTAATATTTATTTCTATATTTTTAAGCGATATACTCTAGTGTTGCTTATGTCAATTCATAAGTTACTTGAGGTAGGATCAAAGACTACTATGAATGGTAGGATTAGAATAATTCAAATCAAATATTTTCTCCGTAAATTAATTTATTTTACACAGTCATTGTTACACAAGGTGATACATACTTGATTAGTTGTACAAAAGAATTATATACTATTGACACCTATTGATGACTATTATTCTGTTGTCTCTAAGCATCAACATTTGAAATTTTCATATTGCAGACTTGTACTAAAGTGTAATAAGTAGGTGTTGAGTCTGAGTAGGTAATGACAATGAGTTTGTAATAATTCAGTTGCAAGATTTGACCCGAGTAAACAAAAATTACAAGTTAAATAAAAGCTTGTACTTAATTTAAAAAATATAGCGCGTGACTAGCAGTTACGTAAAAGCAGCGAACGTTAGTGTGTCTCAGTAAAAGTCAACATTCGAAGAATATCCTCACGAATGACAAAGAACAGTGCAATCAACCAGTTGCGAGTAAGAGCAGAAAATTAGCTTTGAAATCAAATGTCTGGCTTCCGTAAGTGTATATTTACAATTGTTGCTCGGAGCTGGTTCCTCCTCGCGAGCTGGCTAGCGGACCGCGTGTCTCTCACAGTTGTAGCCATGGAATTAGTGAATACGAGTACACTAGATACGGATACGGCAGGCACTTACGTAAAACTAGTGATTACGCCAAATCCAAAACGCTTGGATGATAAAAGGTGTTCAATCAAAATTAGACTGCTAGGTGACTTTCGAACTAAGACATAGTTTACACTGCACTGATGCGATAAGCGTTTACTTATTATACCTACCAGTTTCCTAGACCATACATGGGTAAGGACCAAATTTTGTACCATTTAAGGGTTTTTATACGTCTACAATTTAATTGACTCCCTTGTGACACGACGGCTGCCCATATAAATTGTATGAATTTTTCGTGCCACAACGGAATCCATTACTTTGTAGACGCATTAAAAGCCGTAAATATGGTCCAAAAATTTGGTCCTTACCCGTATACAGTCGACAGCAATGATTGCGTTAATGGTATATGAAAGAAAAAATATGCTAATAGGTATAGCTTAGTATCCTTTACACATACACCAAAGGTACTTAAGGCCATCATACAAAACATAGTGGTGACATTTCAATCAACCGGTGTAGGAAATAGACTTAAATGCGACTCTATTCCAATTAAAAATAAATTACAGTCCTTTATAAAAAATAAGTAATATCAGTAGAACCTTGAGCTTTAGGAGGATACAATTGCAGAAACGCTGTCCTATAAGTCTTAAGACCTGTCGAATTTGCCTGACAAACCAATGGTTGCATTAAAATGCAAAAATATAAATTTTTTGTATTAAATAAATTTAATACAAAAAATTTAACGGCCGTCCGGATGGTTAGCAGATTTCGTCATCTATGGACGCCTGAAACCTACCTGCCTTGATGTGGTATTGTCAAGCGTTGCATTCTGCACCAACATGTAGCACTTGTAGAATTTAAGCTTGAAACGCACAGAGCACGTCACAGCGTCGTTGCGGGGCGGAGGCGGTTTTGCTGTACCTAAAGCGAATGCTGTCCGGGGCACGTCGCACCAAAATACCACGCGGTATTCGGTAGCGTGGTAGAGCCGAGGCCGCGTGTGTGACATATGAAGCAGTAATCGACGGTGGACAGTTTGGATAAGATCTTAAATGCAAAACCGCCTCCGCACCGCACCGCGCCGCGCCCGCTCCGTGCGTTTTGAGCTTTAATACTACTACTTGGATAAGAGTTATTGCTCAATGCGCCTTCCACTCGTACATATTCATCACTAATTCTGTGGTCACACAACCACAACACACGATTGTCCGCAGGCTGGTAAGTAGCCATCTTTTAATCACTGCCAGACTGCCTGGCGTTTACGGCCCGCCAATTGGTTGGAAAACCACATAATGTCATTAGGAAATATTGATATTGTCTATGGAGTAAAGGTCTCGGATCGTAGAATTTATGTTCTGGGGTGCTGGTTAATTACACTAAAAGGTAAATAAAATATCGATATTAATATTAGTAATTGCATTTATATCTACACGGCACTTCGTGAAGTTGAGGCCATTAGTGTTGCGTCAACAAGTACAAAATATTGTAATAAAATATTAAGTGGCAATGTCGATTGTATATCGAGACGTGATCAGGATCAACCCCACTGATTCAGTACCTAAGTTACGAGTGTAAGCTACTGTTTCATACCACCTGCCCGGCTAGTATGATAGCTTATACCGTCACGTTATATGGCCAAAATGTACTGAAACGTCACATAAAACGTGACGGTATAAGCTATCATATTAGCCGGGCTGTTATTAGTGAGATTAACGTTCATTGTTTTAGTGTAGAAAACAATATTTTTAAATAATTTACGAGATGCATGGCCACTGTAATATAATTAAAACACTTCCATCAAGTACCGATACTCTTTGCTTTATCTGTGACACGTGTCAAATAAAATGTCCTCAGAATCTGGTTACTTTTGAAACATCGTAACTCACTCAAGCATGACAATTTACTGCTGTCTTAACAGGGAGGCTCTATCTTTATTAATTACCTTGTTGTTGTAGGGTGACGACCATGGTTATAGAGAATTAAACTTACTTGACAAACAGTAAAAAAGGGAAATGGTTCGTGCGTTTTATTCACTTAATGGTGAACGACCCATTAACATTTACTGTATGTAGGGTTGCTCCTGCACACGTCTCCTGTATAGTCACTCTTTGCCTCCTTGTGCGTGTTCTATCGCTTGTATAATGGGTTGTGCTCCGAAGAACTGTTCGACACGATGCCCACGGCCGCTTTCTACCATCGCACCGCTCGCCGTCGGCAGGGCATTCATTCTAACACCTTAGAACCTAAATGGTCGCGTAAGGTACGGTTTCAGAGAAATTTCCTCTCTCGGACGCTCCGGTTGTGGAATGAGCTCCCTGCCGAAGTTTTCCCGAGGGATTACAGTGTGGAGTTCTTCAAGAAAGGATACATTTTAAAAGGGTCGGCAACGCGCATGTATAATGGGTTGTGCTCCGACATCCCTGGAGTTACAGGCGTCCATAGGCTGCGGGCCGTACGTTTGGCACTGACATGGTATTAAAAAAAATTATAAAACGAGAATGAATTGGTAGGTGTATGTAAGTACCCTGTAATCAAAGCAGAATGCCACTAAAACAAAATACTCAAAACTCTCACCTGACCCCAAAATTTCGAGTTATTCCTATGACCAATTTGCGGATGTGAAACCTTGCTTAGTCTATATATCTGCACTGCCAAATTATCAAAGATAGAAAAGTATTGATGACCCCGTCCACGTTCCGTATTGTTGTACATACGAGTCACTATTCTGTACAGTCACCAGCACCAATATCTGCCACAACAAATCGCGTACATATATCAGACACGGCTCTATTTCTAGGGCCGTTAGGACGTGTCAGATATTTTCGTCGACTTGGTTTTGGTAGATATTAATGCTGGTGACTGTACCTACGTATGAACGATTAGGATGTAATAATCTCTCTATAAATGACTGTAAAGTCAGCATAGGATATATCAAATTGTAGCAACCAAAGTGACCATACACATCTTTACTCTTATGGTAATAAGACACGCGTTCCGATACATTTGGCTAATTTCGGCGCTACTCACTATACAATTATTTGATGCTGACTGTACTTCCAATCAAAACAAATGCGCACCATTTCTCCGACCGCAATTTTTCTCGGCCCGCAGCCTATTCACATGCTTATTATACCGGCATTATCACGGCCGGGGGCAATCGGGAACCAGTCGATAGAACTCATTGACACGTGCTAACCACAGGCCTCGGCGTCATTACTGGCTGGTTACAAGTGCCGAACCATCCGGTAGTGATACCGCAAATAACAGCATCCGATTTTTCATTCGTATTGTGTGCGCTTGCGCTAAAATAAATAGGTAAGCTTTGTTATATTTTCTTGCTGCACTGCAAAATTATAAATAAAGTTGCCTGTATTAATGCTGGATCAATTTATTGAGATTTACTTTGTTTTGTTCATAATTACCGATCAAGGAAACATTGTAGGATTCCACTACCGTAATTTAATACGAATTTTTCGATATGGCCGTTCATATTACCTTCACCACATATTCGGAATTCAATAAAAAATACAACATACAATACTAAACAACATATTATTTTCTGATTTACTTTCTGGACAGTAGTGCGGATATTCATAATTACTGTAAGTATGTACCTAACTCAGAAAGATACCTTCTGAAAGCCAAATGTGTGTGTGTGTGTGTGCCACACTCATTATCAGTGATCGTAACTTTTGTAGCATTTTCGGTGCAGCGTAGTGGTGTTAACGGAATTGGGATAAATGATTTAAATTGTATTTTTCCATACCAACTCCGTTAAAACCACTACGCTGCACCGAAAATGCTACAAAAGTTACGATCACTGGTCATTATTCACCATAACACCCTGATTTGACCGTATTGTAACTCACTCTTAATGACAGATAGAATTCTTCCGCGTCTGTAGTAGCCCAATCAATAAGGTACCATGAGAGGATACCCGATTCCCCGTCCCACTGAGCATTTATTTAACATGGCAGAGTTCTAACTTACCGCTTAATTATAGATTCATTTGCACTGCATCTAAAAAGCCCGAAACACGCATGCGGGAAGCTCGTGTTATTTTTTCCCCTGTCTTGTGGCTTGGCAAAACAATGATGACGGGTTTTAACGACCAAATAAACCCTTCACCGAATTGTTTTCATAAAACGGAAGGATCCATTTTCTTGTTTCATAGATTATTATCTAAAAACTGTGCAAAATCTTCCATTGTGAACAGCGATTTCAGTTATACACTTATACCTCTAACAATCTATTTCTTCCCACAAACAATATCAGGTAACAATAACTTGCGCCAACCCGTACCAGGATTTGCTTAAGAATGGCGCTGATGTAATATTTCACACCAAAGGAGGCTTATTTCCAGATACGGATATTACATAATTAACGTAGCATATGCATGGTATGCCAATGTAGACTACAACAAATGACCCCCTGAGGTGTTCGTTGACGCGCTATGACATGAGGTTCTTCAAGAATCATGTGAATAAGTCTAGTCCTAATAGGCCCTCATCGTGGGTACTTCCACTAGTGTCGCATAATTATATCCAAGGGCGACTTTCTCATCAGGCGGCTCCTATCGTCGATTGCCACTAAACAAATCGACTTTCTGACTTTATCGATGGCATCATACAAAAACCTTACGAATACAGAACATCCCATATAGACTTGTTAAACTTTCGATATCCATAAACAGATTTTAACGAACCCCGCTTACGATGGCAGGCGGCTTGGTACCCAACCTTGAGCATGAAACACAGCACAGAGCGCGGCGCAGCGTTGTTGCGCATGCGGTTTGCGGTACAGCGAACGCGGTCCGGGGGAGTTCACACCAAAAAACCGTGCAGCATATCGAAGCGGAGGCGGCGTGTGTGACATATGAAGTAGTAGTCGATACTATCGACAATTCAGATAGATCAATGCAAAACCGCCTTCGCACCGCACCGCGCCGCGCCCGCTCTATGCGTTTCAAGCTTTTGTGTGAAGACGGCTAGTACATCGTGTCTCAATCGCACTATGTGCAAATAAAAAAAAACGCGTCGTGTCGCGGGGTCAGGTGTCAATATATTGTAACAGTAGTAACTGTCCCGCATTCCCCATTGACTGGTGCGCACAACAAGGGGCGGTCCGTAGCCCATGTCAGTGCTTTACGACGGTTCGGTCAATAAAAGTCTACTCAATAACCTAGTTACAACTTCCTTCATCGGCAATTATAATCGCCATTACATCGGCTACTTTAACGATGGCTCGTATTGTTCTGCGAAGCCGGAGGGCACCACGAGGCCCATTGCTCACCTGCCGAGCGCGGCGTTGATTAATAACCGGGCACAGCCGAGGATGGCCGAAGGCCCCCGAAGCTCCTATCTGCACCAGATTCGCAACTGTTAAATTAATTGCGCTCGGTTTTAAGTTACTGTACACATTGGTGACTGTGTATTCTTATTTGTCTATCGTAGAAACAATAGTAAGAGTAGATACTGTAGGTACTGTACCATTGAAAGTCCCAGATGGATTTTTGTTATTTAAATTATGCAACCTTCGTTAAATTCAATCGAGTTCGAAACTTACCAATGTACCTACTTAGTTTTTAGGTATCTCCGGTACAATGCATAGTATCTTTTTTACTATTGCGGCCTGAAATTTGGAAATATGTTAATTACAAATCATAAAATACCTAACAAACAATAACACATTACAATGGCAAACAACACTAAAACAAGGCTAAAATCTATAAAATAACATAAAATTAAACTAATTGATATCAATCTGTTGTGCGCATTCACACACGTGACACGTTACTTAGCACCGTGCGCGTGGAAAAATCTGAATCTTAAAATTTAAGTGACAGATGCACTCTCAGACAACATAACTAAGACAAATCAGCCACACAGGTATCATATTCTAAAATAGATCAGGTATGTTTGCCCCAACTCAATTAACAAACTTTATTTATTTCATTTCAGGTAATCTAAAGAATGCCGACCAAGATCCTGAGTAAGCGCGACACATTGTTCTTTATTACTTGGGTGCTTTTGTACCAGGGCGTCATGAAACTCGAAGATACCTCGCTAGCTGCGGCCAGGGCCTTAGTGGTCCGGTGCGTGCCAGCCGTACTGGCCTGCTAAGTCCCAAGCCGCGGCTAGTGATGCCACGGAAAAAGGAAACTCAGCGACTTCACATTGCGACTATTTAGTTATGAATCTAGACAACGCGAGAAATAGTAGTGACGGTAAAAAAGTGAATACAAGGAATGCTGAAAAACACGATCCACTTTACCAGGATTTTAAGAGTTCACTTGCCATGTAGGTATCGTAATACGATATCCTTTTGAGTCGGTTTTTTCGAAGAAATATAATTACCTACTTAACAACTTACTGATCAGCTTGTATGTAGGTGGCTTAAAGCACCACCAGTCAACGCACAATGCGTGTGCGGCCAATTCAAAGGGCTCAATCAGGCTTAATGAAGATACAGTGACATTGTATGGGACAATCCCTACTGTTCCGTCAATGCTCAACGGAGGTCACGAATTGTACTCGGAATAATTGTGTAACTGGATAATCAAAATTAATTATTTACTAATTATCTCAATCATAATTCACATTTAGTACATAGTTTTTTTTAGTACCGTGAATTTGTCCTCGAAACTGTCATCGAAGGTGGACAAAAAGTAATTAATTTTCATGAAATTGTACCTAGTGGATAAATATGAAATCATAATTTAAATAGTTATTTGTTAAACAAGAGAGTAAAGTAGATTTTTTCTGCGAGTGTTGATGTTGAGTCCCGACCAAGCGAAAGATTCTATAATTCTGAATATAATCTTGAGCGTAGCGAGGGACTCAAAGACACGAGACGCAAATATCTTTGCTCTCGTGTGATACATACAACTTTTCACCTCAGCGGCGAGAACATTCCAAGTTTTTATTACACCCCGCATTGTGAAAAGATGACCTGCGACTAACCTACGATATGAAAAAAAATTGTTTCACGCTCGCAGCAAAATTGCATTTTGCTCACTGGTTTCAAGCAGCAAAACCGCCATGTTCGAGCCGCTGAGGTGAAAAATATTTTTTACCTTGTCCACGTGCGATTTTGTCTTTCCAGTTGATATGGGTATAAGTCCAAACTTCGCGGAAGAAAATATATGCAAAATTACTTTACAACTTATGCTCGTGGGTTCATCGGGAACAGGATTTTGATTGCATTGACTGTTGATTTGATTGTTGTTATCCTGTTTTTATTTTTTATTTTTTAAATTTACTGTGTATGTATGTGTACGGTATGAAATAATAGTACAGAGAAGGGTCGCCGCATAGCTGGGGTTTCAAAGTGGCATGTGCCTCCGTAATGCAATGCCCTTGGAAATCCCAAACGTGCTGGCGACGCCGGTCTTCGCTGCGTCGCAGGAGGAGATCGCCGAGTAGGCCAAGTATATGTATAGTCGGGCCGGTGGTATAATAGCATTGCTACAATAGCACTTTTTATTTCGCATGATCATAAGTCATAATAATAACGAGTGAGTGAGTGACCTAAATATAGCAATGTAATGTTTGAAAAACATGTATTTCAGCTATTACCTCGCTGCTGCTGTGCTGGTATTGGGTCATCATCACTTTTGGCCAGCAGCATCACTTATTAGTATTATTAGGTTCATTAAGGCATAAACTTCCATAGAAAAGTCCCGGAAAGTTGAGAAAGAGAATCCGTATGGAAGGTAAAAGGGGTTAAATAATAATTAATAAATAAAAATAACCAAACTTCCAGGAAGTTCTTTAGACAAGGCCGATACAAATTGTTAATAGTTCCCTAACATCAACATGACAGGTCGTAAGAACGGTGAGTATAATAAAAAGCGGAATACATACATAAAAACATTTATTCTTAATCCCAACTATCACTCTCCTTGAACGCAGACACACATTGCGTGTTAGCATCTCCGTCGAATCGTTCTATAACTTTCTTCTCTCTCTTCTGTTTAGGGTCCTTTTCACTCGGGTCCTTCTTGCCGTTGACTTCGGGCCGCTTTCGGAGTGAGTCGGACGTTCGGGCGGGCTCGGGCTTCTTCTGAGGCGGCTCGGTTTCATCAACCTATGGAAGAAAGAATAAGGGGTTATTACATACCACCTCGGACCGCCAATGTATAACTGGGTCTAAAGCGTTAGTCGTATGTCGTATGTACCCTTAGTGGTAACAGTTGGGAGATTAAATCCCAGTTAACAGTGTTAAGTACCTCTGGTAGATGTCATGTTGATGTCATGCACGACGCGTTTTTTTTTATTTGCACATAGTGCGATTGAGACACGATGTACTAGCCGTCTTCACACAAAAGCTTGAAACGCATAGAGCGGGCGCGGCGCGGTGCGGTGCGAACGCGGTTTTGCATTGATCTATCCGAATTGTCGATAGTATCGACTACTACTTCATATGTCACACACGCCGCCTCCGCTTCGATATGCTGCACAGAAGTTTGTATGCAGAAGGGGGGATCAGGTTTCTCTGCAGCTGAGTTGTACATGATCTGTATGCAGGGCGCAGATACATTCTGCATTACAAGTATTACAACCCCAAGTTTTGCCAACTTCCATGTACCTGGAACACGCCGGAGCTAGTCCTTTTCCGGTTGGGCGCCGGCGCCGGCGCCAGTGATGACACGCTGTTGCTGCGCGGACGATCCTTGGTGGGTTCTTTAGTATTTTTTACGGCAGACTTCGGCAGTGTAGCAGGGGCATTCGTCGCGCTGGCGGCTGGCGATACAAAGTAAAATTTATTTCAAATGTTTTTTTGTTAACTTCGGAGTGCCTACTTCTACAACAAAATAATTCAGGGTTTGTATTATATGTACCAGCTAATTCCTGTAATTTACACCACACAGACCCAGTGCAGAGATTGCTGCTCCCTAAACTTCAATTTTCGTTTACTGTATTTGTGCAATTCATTTGAATAGACTTTGATACTTCAGTGGTGTGAATCAAATGTCACACCACTGAAGGAAACTCAAAATCTGTATGCCACGACTTATCGGTGCAGTAGTTTAAGTATGAAAAGGAAAACAAGCGATTTGCTGGAATAGATCCCTTGAAGGGATAAGCTCGCCTTTGTACTTCATTTTTTTTATCATTTTTCATTGTCATATTTTATGTACACAATAAAGCGTTACCTACATACATACAGACAGAGTTGCTTTCGAATTTATAATAATGAGCATGGATAAGTTATGGATAGATGTTTTTGATGGCATTCGTAGTAACGACTGTAAGGTGCTCCCACAATGGAGAAATCGTCTTTATAACACAATTTTATGGACACTTAAACCACAGTAAATGTTTGCTCTAATCATCACTATTCTATACTTGCGTTATTTGCGTAAATCTTTGGTAATGGTCTTATTGCCAGTGTAACCGATCCAGTACCTACAGGTTTGAATTTCATAGGTTTATTTATTTATTTAACCTTGATTGCAAAAATGAAATCAGTACAAATGGCGGACTTAGTCCCTAAAGGCATTCTCTACCAGTTAACCATAGGACCAAACAGAAAATGGCGAAGTATTGGTTTAGGTGGGCAATATTCTCATGGATGGTTATAACATCTACCTTTTTCTTAATCACAGAACTTGTTGTTATGCGTTGTTGTACCTCGCAACAATAATTTTTTTTGATTAAAAAATAAGGTCGATATGGTTAAATTATAAAATATACTGTAATAGGATTGCAACACGCTAAAGAATCTTTAGGTAAAGATATTACATCAATATTAATAAAGAAATGCTAACCTGCATGTTCCTTCTAAAGCTAAGCGGTATTGAAAAACATGCGAGTTCACCTCTTTGCTTTTTAGGGTTCCGTACCCAAAGGGTAAAACGGAACACTATTACTAAGACTCCGCTGTCTGTCCATCTGTCTATCTTTCTGTCTGTCTGTCTGTCTGTCTGTCCGTCTGTCACAAGGCTGTATCTCATGAACCGTTATAGTTAGACACTTGAATTTTTTACAGATAATGTATTTTTGTTGACGCTATAACAACAAATACTGAAAACTCCCATACAAAAAAACTTTTTAAAAGTTGCTCGTTGAGTTTATCAGGCGCTGGGTCTCAAAATGTATGGGATAACTAAAACCCGACTCGCACTTGACCAAAATTCTACTTGATATAATATCAAGTAATATCAATTTTGTTTAATGAGTCTGTAAAGATACTCGAAATAAATGATTTATTATTATTATTATTAATGTAATATCAATTTAATTAAAAAAGGTTATAATAAAGTGTCTAATGATTTATATATAATAGTACGGAACCCTTCGTGCGCGAGTCCGACTCGCACTTGGCCGGTATTTTTTTCCTTCTGCCTACGCTTTTTTATTTGTTGTTTTAAGTATACAACGTGACCGAAACTCAAATCTAACTACTTTCTTTATTTGCCAAATTCCAGGGTAACTAAGTTAGTATTACGTAATTAAATAAATATTTTACTACACTAACTTTCAGAACCGACTACACGTACATCAATAATTAACCCTTTAATGGTCCATATTAAATTAATCCAAAATTCAAGTCAAACAAAATTGCGTCAGAAAAAAACTATAAAGTTACCATAGACGGTAGTCCTTTTATCCTCAAGATTTACATTGTTTATTTATTTATTCGGAGAACAAACAGAACTAAATGCACAAAGAACCCACTTATAAACTAGATTACAAATGGACATGCATTTAACTCCTGAATACACAATTTCTGACATTTATGTTTACTATTTCTGACATTTATGTTTATTAGAGCTTTGAATTTATGCAAAGTTAACGTTTTTAAAACAAGGGTTTTCGACATAAAATTTGATATGACAATGCCAGTACTTCACACATGTGATGTTTTTATATTTCCTTATTAGATGAATGACTGGTGATTCAATTACCTAAAATCTTAAAGTTGAATACTAACATTTGTGTCCTAAAAAAGGCATGTCATCCTAAAGTAACATCAGCAATTCGGTCAATCATCATAAATTCGAACTTTGTGATTACCTATTCTACCAGATACTTGTTCATTTTCAAGATTACCGTTGCTCTCATTTAAAAGCGCATTTTATAATAACAGCCTTTCCGGTAATTTTAAGTAAGCAGACTATTAAAAAATAAAAGCAATACCTTGCCGGGGTCTCGGTGTGTCTGGTGCTCTGTAAAAAAAGGCAAATATGACATTACATTCCTTTCCATTCCAAGCTAACATTAAATAGCCGTATGCTCATTTGTGGTGAGAACGACATGACTCATAACATAATTCGGTTCGGTATTAAAATTTGCCTTAACTTAAATGAAATTACAGCATTAAATATTATGACTAGTTTCGCTGATCTCGCAACTTATGTTTTTTCTTTTACAAAAGTACTATGTTAGCTTTGTATCAATATGCAAATGTAACATAGTACTTTTGCATAAAGTGTTGGAGGCAAACAGTTTAAATTGCTTAATTATACGAGTTGCACGACCTGTTTTATTACACAGAATGGATATAGTTGTAATATAATTTCTTAATGTCAAAGCTGGACTACAATATAATATCACATGCCAATAAAAAACAAGATATTCGTTTCCAATCTACACATCACTCCGAAATGTATTTACCTACTACAAGGTAGCATTTAGTTCTATTTTACAGGTTTTATTTAGTTGACATTTGAGAACTTTTAAGTCCTTCAGAACAAAAGATAAAATAATGTAGGTACGAGTATTTGTAGCCACTAAGTATAAAATTCATTGAACACTTGATTTTCGACTAAGGCGCCTTTTCCTTTTAATTTTAATGTTCACAAAACGGACCCTGTTCCTTTTAAAAATTAAAGTTCACATTTCAACGCAAGACAGATAAGATATTGAGTAAATTATGATTGGTCACATCATAATTAAGGATTTGACATTGAGTGAATAATGTTTGCAGTTATTCATAGCCTGCAAAGAGTGGGCTAACTGTAAGTATTATTTAGTTAAGACATAAATAACACGGTGCACAATAGTTCTAGACTTTAACGGTATTGTCACGTGCTTTTGCCAATTAGCTAAGTTAAAGTTCCGGAATTGGCAAATTGCAAAGGTTCTTGGTAATACCTCACCAATATGAATACGGTATATAATAAATTTATACATTACATCCGCTTAAGAGCGTTACTAACACTACGTCAAATCCTGCAAATGCGCTTTACTTATAAGCTTGAAGATATGATAAAATTGTATTCAAAACTCGTGACATTCTCAAAGAATAATAACTACAATATTTATTACATCTAGCTACTGTTGCCTGTGCAAGAGCTATTTATGTTCGAATTCCGGGCGTGCTAGGTTGGATGTGGGTTGGACCTCCATTTAAATTTAACTATTTGAAGCAAGTACATGGGTGGTGGGTATGTCCTAAAACTACGACCAAGACCACCGAGGGTTGGGCAGCAGCATCCCTGGAGTGCGGTGGAGACTGCGATCGCCAACCCGCATGCCAAGCGTGGCGATTATGGCACTCACTCCCCATAAAATTGGGGGAGGCCTATGTCCAGCAGTCCAGCAGCAGTTATATTTAAATGGAGGTCCAACCCACATCCAACCTAGCACGCCCGGAATTCGAACATTTCAGTAGAATTCGTTTTCTAAATAGCTCTTGCACAGGCAACATTGTAAACAAAGTACAGTCAACCCGAACATATATTGTGTACAGTGTTCTGTATATTGTGTACCCAATTAAATTAAATAATGTTTTGCGTGTAATTCGACACGCAAAAAATGATGATGATGATGATTTAGGTATAAGTGTGAAAAAATACACTGTATTTGTACGTGTTTATCACGGCTAAACGGATATGGATCATAGATGAAACATTTAGATTGGTTGTGTAATATTTGTAAACCAGTGACCGATTGAGTCTAATAAAGAATTACATATCCCAGTTTGTAGGATTCCGTACCCGAAGGGTCTAAACGGAGCCCATTCGCGTGTCCGTCTGTCATCTGTCACACATTTTTTTATTTTTTTTATTTCCATTGTGTTCAACTTGGAATTTGGTGATAATGTTTATTATTAGGTACGTATATTTTACCAACAAATTCCAATATACAGGGTGATTCGGGAGACGTGAGCAAGATCAACACTACGGATTCAGTAGATCATAAGCTACTGCTTCGTGCCACTATTAGTGAAATTAACGTTCATTTATCTTTGGTGTTGAAAACAAAATGTTTTAAATTATTTACGAAATTCATGGTCACTCTACAATCAGAATACTTCAGTCAAGTGATACGTGTCAAATTGAATATCATCTGAGTCCGATTACTTTTGAAATATCGTATCTCACTCAATGTGACAATTTACTTTCTTCGAAATCAAAGTGCTGTCATAACAGTTAGAGGTTTAATCTTTATAAACCAGTTGTTGTAGGGTGACCATGATTGTAGAGAATTAAACTTAAACTAAAAAGAAATTAAAATACAGGAAAAAGGTATGGGTGTTTCACTTAAATACAATGCTGAACGATTCATTTCCATTTACTATGTATGTAGTGTTGATCCTGCTCACGTCTCCCAAATAACCCTGTAATGATAAATCACATTTGTTTTCTAGTTGTACGGAACCCTCGGTGCGCGAGTCCAACTCGCACTTGGCCGGTTTTTTCGATCATCATATATTGTGTATGAAATCGAGTTTTTACCATAAATTTATATAAGTATACGATACAAGGCATCTTGTAAAAAACACTTTACGGTAGAAATACGTGACTCTCCCAGCAAAAATCACCGCAATTAAATTAACTCTACGTAGTCTTGAAGAGTAGAAAAATATCTTAAAACCCTTTTAAATCTAGCTGCAAGTGGCTCGAGCACTTATTGGCATGTCGTTTATTTGGAGCTCGAAGCGTCGCATTTAATTGGGGAAGTAATTGTGGGTGTAAGTCTCCAACATAGAGCAATGACGCAGAGGATGAACGTGACAGTTTTAGGTACTTTTTTACTAAATAAAAATCATAGTACTGAATCAGGCAGTCTTTGAAGGATCGATCCGTTTATATTCTTTGACTAAACTACACTTGCGGTCAAAAATGTAGGGTACCCTAAATTAAAGAACCGCAATATGTTGTTTTAATATGTTAGACTTGTTTTATTTATATAATATACTATTCTTTATGACACCCAACTATATAAGTATAAGCAATTTCCGGGATCCTATCATAAAAATATCAATACCCAAAAATTAATTTATTGCGATATCTCGCTCCGTTAACGTTGTTTTTTTCATGGGTTTTTACGAGTCCGATTTAAACCTAAAACGTTATTTTTTTACCTGTTATTTTTGCAGTGTAAATGTAAAATTAAATAAAAATCCTGACAGGATTAAAACAAACTATTTTAGGAAATATGATGGTATTTTACCGACCCGTATTCTTTGTCCGCGAATCCCAAAATACCAGACTAGATCTAATCTAAATAGTGTTAGTCTTTGGAGCCACAGAGGAAGGATCCCTAGGGTAACGATGTCTGAGCTAATTGTTCGCGCCTGAGCAATACTGGATATTTCTCTATATCTAAATCATCAATAGACCTTTTGATCTTTTTCACGATAGCTATTACCAGCTGCTTCCAACTCCTTCATCCTTGGCTGTTTACATCACGGTTGTCACTGCGAAGCCTGTCAGAGCAGCAACTTGGTATATTCATCAGCTAGAAGATAGGCCACACGATCGCTTGCCTTTTACTCGTACCATCTCAACCACTACCAACTTCTCCAGGTTGTCAAGTTGTCTGCGGGTTTCACGGTCCTCTACCCACAACTTGATGCATAGCATGTTCCCGAAATAACACACAAGGTCCAGTCTTAATAGTGTTAGTCTTTGGAAGCACAGAGGCAGTATCCACCTGTCGCGGCGACAGGCGCGCGCCGCGGTCACGACTGTCTAATTGTCGGCGCCTGCGCAATACTGGTCATTCCTCTGCCCGTGCCCACGTAGCTCACGAAGCAAATCAGTTTGCCGAGCTTATGAGCAGACATCCTCATCTGTTTTGAAATGGCGTATCACATTAACAATGATATAAGAACGCCGAGAATGATCATTTGTTTATGATTTAATTTTATTCGAATAAAAAAATATTATGAACCGTCGTCGTCGTGAGTATTATGCGCCGTTCTCCCTAAAAATTGCAAATATATTTATCATGGCTTTTACTTTACTTGATTACGATTGGTCCGAGTGGCGGATGCTACACGCTCGATATTTTTATTTATTTATTGTTTATTAAGAAACAAACGGTTGTATACATATAAGGTAACATAACTATATAATAATTAATTTAAACCTACAGTTTCCTTAATTAAAGATACGATAGCAAATTTCATTTTTTTTCATGCATCTGAGCTGTTCATTTTACTTAGTATACAGTGTTTTTATGGAATAAGGTACGTCTGATAAATACGTTTACTAATATATTTATCTTGATATATCCAGAATCACGATATTTATCGAGTGTGTAGTATAGACGTATCACGTATCGTGACACGAATCGTTGGATTTCTAGTAATCTAAAAATCCAAGATCTGTATCAACGATCCAAATATCACGATAAATATCGCGCGTGTAGCATCCGCCTATAGCCGATGGGACAGCATTATTCTCTACATACATCTGTATTCGTTGACGTGGCAAAAGTCAAATGGATTTTTGATATAACGGAGTTGGGCTAGATTCGACCAAAAAGAATACAATAAACGTGAGAATTATATGGACCGGTCATAGAATAAACTCTTTTCTTGTTTGGTCAAATTCAGACTTGGTCTGATATATCCCTTTTGACATTTTCCTTCTACTTAAAGGTACTTAATTCGAAGTTAACCATCGAACATGACAGCATCGACGTCGATATATCATATCTTAAATAATACGTTTCCCCAGAGCCATGTTCGGTATCTGTCACTCCACGACATATAAACTTGTATGAAGACGTCTGATCAATATTTCATATACACAGGCAGAAATAGAAAAAGCAACAACTCTGCCTATATGGCCCTGCTATTTTTTTTATCGTACTCGATACTGATCGGCAAAGTTACTTTCACGTATCCATTTATTTTATGGCTTTATGGCAGGACAACATTTTGTTTCTCAAATAATGATAATTGTATCGTCAATTATATTTGAAAGTGGGAAGCATAACTTTTTCCTTTTTAATAAATAGAAGGGGTTGTTCCCCAGGATATCACGTTGGTTTCATGTCTCTGATTTTAGAAGTTTTAAAATTGGTATATTTTTCTGTCACAAGACACACTCACTGTGTTTTGTAACAGCCGACCTGTAACTATTGTTATCAATATCGTTTTCATTTTATTTTTCATACGATCGCCTAATTTTGAACTTTCTGCCTGCTACATCACACGTTATCTCCAAGAGAACTACTTTTGAGCTTCTGTCGAAGCCCTTCCCTTTAAGTAATATTTCCACCAAACGGCCCGCATTGGATCGGATCGGAAAGAATACGAACGGATGCGGCGACAACCGATCGTGTCCGGCGGCATGTCGACGCGTACGACCGGGCGGTAACAGCCGTTCGCGGCCGACAGGATGTCGACGTACTCGAACGGCACCGTACGGTTGCTTGCGCACGTATCCGCACCCAGTAAAATAGTTTCGTTCCTACCACGTTGACGTGTTGTAATTTATGTAAAAGCTTTAAGTGTCAAAATTGCATAACGCACCATGCATTTAGACTCCTATAGGTCATGTCATTGGTCATGAGCTTCATGAAATACATGTTTTGATGTGGCGCGATGCCGGGATTTAAAGGGGTTATCTGTATTATATTAAAGTATTTTTTTATTAAAATTAGGATTGCGTTTGAGCCCAGTCTAATCTGATGGAAAGTTAACACAAGGTCTATGATGGAACACGCTCACCCACTATAGACAGGTTAGTCAAAAATGGCAACTGGAAAGCACACAATGAGGCAACCCATCAAATGTGTCATTTCGTATCCGACCGCTAGTGATATCACAAGCATTTATTTCAAATTCTTTATAAGGCAACATTTTTATCGAATGCTGTCAATAATAAGTATCTATCAGGTCACTGTGTTTTTCTTGTTGTCATTTTTTTTATTTGCGGCACCTTATTTCTATTTTTGAATTGTTTTAAGGAATTTGGTACTAGTCGTTTATGTACCTTTTTCGACCTTCTCACAATGATATTAAGCATTATTGGATAAATGATAACAAAGGTACGTGTTTACCTTTCCTCTTTACTGCCTCCTGTACCAATAAAAAATCAAATTATCCTTTAGTACCTACTACTCGACAACGTCAACACCGTATTAATAATATTACCGAAATATTCCTATGTTTCGAATTAACCAAACAGAGAATTTAGCTACCGACTCAGCTGAACCTGGTCTGAGGACCAGCTGATATAAAGTAGGCGCTAGGGCACTATATAAGCTTAAAACTGTACGTTATCACGAAGTATTTATACGGAATGAACTTTAGAAGCAATATAGAAAAACATACATTAAAACTACATATCTTTATACGAAAAAAAACCGGTTAATACGAGTAAATGAATTTTTTGTTAAAAGATTTTACTGACGACTGTACTTTTACTGACGATGTTCTTTTTTGCATAGTTGTCACCTACTCGCTGAGAGACATTCCAATGAGTCCAAACACGACGAGTTTATCTTGTGTAGTATAATATTTGTAATGCATGTTGTTTTAGCCAACTTCTGTCAGCTCGGTGGTGCCATAATATTGCATTGTCGCCGAACTTACATTTCAGCTATATATCAGCTCAATCGGACACTGAAAAGTGGGTAAAGTGTTACTTGCGAGATTTGATTACAGACACGGACCGGTGAAACTAAACAAAAGCTTGTAATAACTGACAACTTCAAAAAGTTAAAAATCCCCTGACATTTTCATTTCAAATTTCAATATCAAAAAAACGCATTCAAATTGGTTCATCCGTTTAAGAGCTGCGATGGCGCAGACTGACCCACACATACACAGATATACATGTTAAACTTATAACGCAGAAAAGTTATAAGACAGGTCACTTTTGCGTTCCGCGCCGGGGATTAAAAATGGTTTAAAAAGGTTTTGAGGGAGAAAACAGTTGAGAATCAATCATCGAATTCGCCCTTTTTTATATAGACCGTGTGACCCATTTAGCATCCTCTTATTCAAACACAATCGTGAATTATGAATAATTAAATTAAATTCAGCGTTTTCACGTCGTTTTTTTATCATTGGCGTCTCATTAAATAGGTATTGTTAAAATAGATGATAATGAGTTAACTTTTGTTAAAAACGTAGACCGTATCGGTTCTGAGTCTTATTTTATCAAAGTTTTTTTGTGGTTGGTCCTACTTTTTTACCCGACTGCGCCAGAAGAAGGGTTATGTTTTTCTAGAGTATGTATGTATGTATTGTTTGGCACGCTCTGCAGCTTTTTAGCTTCGAAGGTGTCGTTACATTCGTATTAATTGTGTGTGTGTAAATGATAGTAGTTTATTGGTATGGAAGACCAAAAGCAGTCGGCTTTTTAAAAAAATCTTTAAATTTCTCTTGTTGTAGATAATGATGATTTTTTTTTAATACCACGTCGGTGGCAAACAAGCTTACGGCCCGCCTGATGGTAAGCGGTCACCGCAGCCTAGATCTCTTTAGCCTAGTTGGTTGTAACCCTGCCTACGACGCTGGTGGTATCTAATTCGAATCCCGGTCAGGGCATTTATTTGTGTAATGAGCACGATTATATGTTCCTCGGTCTTAAATGTTTTCAATGTGTTTGTCAATCTATAGAAGTAACTATATATCGTCGCCTAGCTCTTATAGTACAAGCTTTGCTTAGTTTTGGACTGGGTCGATTTGTGTAAAATTGTCCACGATTATTTATTTATTTTATACATTTTTAATCTTGAGCCGTCAATGACGTTAAAACAAAATTACGGAGATTCACTCAACCATGCTTTGTGACTAATGATAAAAATGGCACCGATTCTGGCGGTCCGGCTTCTCCTACTGTATTATTCTTCCGTCTTTGCGGTTCATTTTTTGCTCTTACTGACACTGCGCTGACCTGACTACATGTATCATACAAAATAAATGTTCTGTGTATTATGTTATTACAGAAAACGGCGCGTCACAGATCAAACTCATACCATATATGGCGCTTGGCGCGCCTGGCGCTACCTTTGATTGACTTGTAACCGGAGGTACTGGCCACTAATAAGCGTTCTCGTTATTAGGATGCCCGAGCGCGTTTTAAGAACCTCGTGCTCTTAAAATCTGTAATACATTGTAGCCAAGGTAAAAAAATGTATTTAAACGAAAACACTAGTTTTAGCGGAAGCGGCAGCCATTTGGCCTTTCCCTCCTAAGGGGAAATTAACTTACCTATTGGATTAGACTATGGCCAATTCTAGCCCAGCAGCCTGATTGCGTAACTTATTGTACTAACGTTAGGTATATTTTAATGTCACTTTTGAAGTAAAAATCTATCAGCTTATGTCATATTTTTTCTACCTAACGTTAGGTAATATTTGAGCCGAACTGAATGAACGATTGAATGGAAATCCCATACTAAAATCAGAAATTGATGAAATTATTTGCAACGCGTAACTTCTTCATAAAATGTCAATTACTGTGTGACAAAGTCATAAATGTCATGCGGTATTTATTTATCCACATTCGTAATTAATAATTCATTTAATTTTTAGTATTGTGTGCTTCGTTTCAGGTGATACTTATGACCGAGCGAGCGAAGCGTCTCCGTTTCAGCTATCGACAAAAATTCTTTCGTATGTCCGGATGTTCTCCTCTATAGGTCGCATTTCTCAACCGATTCTAGTGAAATTTTGTGAGCAGGTTCGATTTATACGTATATAGTTTTTTTTTGTCTAGTCAGTTTCTGGAAATTTGAGAAATTAAAAAAAAATTGCGAGGTCTTCGGCTCACAAATATCCAACAGCATTTATGGTATTATATAAAACTGCAAAGTTAAGGCTCAAAATGCATTAAGCCGCAGTAAATTAGTTTTACTGTAAACAATGTAGTGCCGGACTTGGCACCATTTCAGAGAATCTACGGAACTTGGCACACATTTAGATCTCAGTTCTTTTGTCGGTGAATTCTGTCGGACAACCAAGCATCGCATATTCCTAATATTGAACTTGGCTCCCATTTTCACATTTATGTTTTTGATGGGATATCATTACTTTTTGTCAATCTTCGCCAAATGGTGCTTTTAAAGAGCGAATGCACGAGTTACTATACAAAATCCCCAAATCGCTATAGGTGGACCTCAAATATTTGAAGAGTTCCCTCGATTTCTCAAGGACCCTATGATCAGATTCTTACCTGATAACTATGGGACCACCCCTGAAGTATACCGTTTCAAACAAAAAATAATTTTCCAAATCGGTTAATAAATGACGGAGTTCTGAGGTAAGTAGCATAAATAATAATAATAAAACGAATAAAAAATCACTGTTTTCTGATTTTTTCTGGTGTACACACACAATTACCAAGCTGCATGCCAAATTTCAGCTTTCTAGGTCACCTGGAAGTGGGTTAGGTTTTTGATTACTAGTCAGTCAGTCAGTCAGTGGTAAAAATGCGCTTTTTGGAATTTAATATCTCAATAATTATTAAACCTATATTTATGAAATTTGGGGTTCTAGTTGTTCTAAAGGATCTTAGTACAATGTACCAAATATCATTTTTTATGTTAGATAGATAGGGGGGTCAAAAAGTGGCTACAAACGGTTCGTGTAAAATAACACACGGCTGCTGTCCGCCAGTCCCTGGGGTGAAATTGGCTGGACACGCTGCCGTGTGTCTAGATATATTAATCGAGTGAATGCAGTGACAATTAAACTCTGCTGGGTTTTGCCCGTTGCTGGGCCGTCTATTATATAATAATTATTAATGTAAATAAATTTAAAAAAATTGTAGGGTTAAAGATGGAAAAAATGTGATATTGCAGTGAAAGGTCGCTAGCCCATCACCCACAGGACACGGAACAGTGTACCTCAACACTAACATGAAAAGTTTGTCTTCTCAGAAGTTGATGAATGGTGATTCTGCACAAGAAAAGCCCAAATGTTTAAAATAGGAATAAAAAAGCGTTTTCTCAGCGCCCACATAACGTAATATTCTCTCATTCCAGTAGGCCATTGCTAATGAGAGCATGATCGCCCGCAGGCTCCGTTAGTCCGACTACACCAACTGTAAGGTTATCGACACACAATGACTGTTAATCTTCGACTCAACACGTACGTGAACTTTGCTGACGAGTAACACCAAAAAGTCGTATCTCAATACGACTCCTAAAGTTTCATAACACCTTTTGAAGAGTTCTGAAAACTGCAGTTTGGGTAAGAGCCCAGACAGAGGCAGTGAGTTAGCGAATAGCAAAAGTCAGTTGGTCGGTAATTGAAATTTGACTGTTAAACCTAGATTGTAATCATCTTTTGCTATATCAATTCGGTATTAGGTCATAAGTGTCATAACAAATTTAGGGTGAAATCGGAGACGTAATCAGAAGTATTTTTTTCAGACTCTACGCATGATCACCTTTTCAATGCAATAGTTGTTATATACATCTAAAAATACAAGATATTTTTTTCAAAATATTACTATTAGAAAAATAATAACTAAATACTTAAATCAATGGTCACTTTATCAGTTTTGACACACGATATATGAGGGATGAGGGGATATCAAAACGTCGTGTGTCGTGTCGTGTGTTCTTTAGGGTGACCAAGATGTATGAAACATTTTTTTTCTGTTAATGAATTGAAAAGTAATTGTCAATATTGCAAGTAGAAGCTGATGTGCTATCGCCTTTATTTAGTTTGTCTTTTAATACTTCATCGAGTCAAATAATTTCTGATCACGTCTCAGATGTCACTATGTACTTATATGTTATAAGAGATGTCAAATCAAATGTTACCAACAATGAAAAATGTTAATGTTCTATTGGTTAAATGCAACGATGACATTGGGAAAACTTATTATTGCAAGTAAACAAAAGATATAAAATTATGTGCAGTAATCACAAGTGCAGTGACATACACGCATTAGCTCCAAGAGCAAAGTGTATAAGCAAATAATAATAATAATAAATGTTTGATTTCTTTCCCGAATTCATACGGTTAAGTACTAAACAATAAAAAAGCATACAAATTAACTGATGAACACAGATCCCACAGGTCTAACAGTGTCTGCGAAGCCTAACTTCTAGTTGCAATCCCGCTAGAGTCACACTTATCCGGTCAAATCTTTATCTCTAACCGAGCCATTTGTAAACCTTTCATCTCAAAGCGACAGAACACATCTGAGTACATTCCAGAATAATCTCCTCTCAAGCTAGCTGGTTACAAGTCAGCCATACTGTTACTACATGTTCGATCCAATTCTGTCAAACACGCGCAACTAAACCACGACCATACGACCTATAAGATAGAGTTCTAAATCGAAAGACTAAAGTTTGTCGCAGATTACTAAGTAAACTGTGAAGTAAGTATAATTACGTCGGCACCGTCGCCATACTTTTGTTTTCTGATGAGCCGTTGATCATGCTAACAATATTCCCTAACACCGATGTTAATGCCGCTTGGCACACGCCGCCGCCATCATGTATGCCCATCCGCGCCAAAATGGCTGCAGTTAGCGTCAGCATCACACAGCCCGAGACACCCGCTGAATAAACGGTTATTAGACCAGTCGACGACAGTTAACTCCGACGATACATTGTAACGACACAAGGTCCACATATACAGAACTGCTAGCATAGCTAGCAGCTCAGTATGCTTTATTTGCGGAAATATAGTTCTGCCTCTCCTTTTCACTAAAGAACTGTCACACAACCAAGAGAGAGAAAATATAGGGAAGATATCCCACGAAGTTTTGAAACAAGAGAACCTTTATCTAAGTTTTGTATAAAATTTTTAGAATTGGTCAATCGCAAAATTGGTCGCACAAATATACTGAAATATTAAAATAATTCAGCGCTAAACACAACTTAAGGCTGCTTTAACGCGTGGACTAGCGCCACTTGTAAATAATTATGGTTATTTAAATTTAATGATAGATATTGAAAAAAGGAGGCTACTTTGTAAAGTGTTTCGTATTTAAGTACCTTTTGAATACATCAAACTAGATTTTACGTTGCTGGATTCGTCGATCTATGAGTCCAAAGTAATAACGGCCGTTTTATTTTTGAGCTTGTAGTGACGAGTGTAGTATTGCTACAACAGTGGTTGTTTCCGCTGTGAATAAGTAATATTTTCATTTTTATAGACCATACACTACAAACTACTTTTATTATAAATATTTAATCTTTGTAATTATCAAAACAGATAGATGGATCAACTAGAATGCTAATCTGTTCTAAGTTTAGCTATATTATGAGCTACACGGTTAAAAGAAGCCGATGGCGTCAAATTTTACACTCCAAGTGTAAATCACACGCCCAACCCGTAAAGCCCAAGGACTTGAGGGAACGATAAGAGAGAGCGGGAGTAATATCTTCTTTTTACTACACGTAACCGTATAACGATGGGAGATCGATGTTTCCATGCGAAAAACAACTTATTGACTGGGCTATCTCTCGTTGGGAGCCACATAGTAATTGTATTTGATTGACCCGCCAGCGACTCGCTGACGGCATTATGAAAATCGAGTGCTCTTGTTATGGATAAATGAATTTCGCTTGCCTTTAAAGAAAACCTGCCTTGATATTTGCCAGTTACAACGCAATGGCGCGGAATTACCGTCCAAATACGGGAATTTCTATGAGACATAACTGTGACCAAAT